>JAJONR010004536.1:0-60282 GCA_029582245.1 Solanum etuberosum | reverse complement strand
TATATGATATGATATGATTGACACATTCAATCAAGTAACTTGGGAAAATTGTATAAAATGTGCATTTAATTCCTATATATATATATATGATATGATATGATTGACACATTCAATCAAGTAACTTGGGAAAATTGTATAAAATGTGCATTTAATTCCTATATATATATATATGATATGATATGATTGACACATTCAATCAAGTAACTTGGGAAAATTGTATAAAATGTGCATTTAATTCCTATATATATATATATGATATGATATGATTGACACATTCAATCAAGTAACTTGGGAAAATTGTATAAAATGTGCATTTAATTCCTATATATATATATATGATATGATATGATTGACACATTCAATCAAGTAACTTGGGAAAATTGTATAAAATGTGCATTTAATTCCTATATATATATATATGATATGATATGATTGACACATTCAATCAAGTAACTTGGGAAAATTGTATAAAATGTGCATTTAATTCCTATATATATATATATGATATGATATGATTGACACATTCAATCAAGTAACTTGGGAAAATTGTATAAAATGTGCATTTAATCCCACTTCCACAAAACTTTTTTACTTTCTAAAAAAACTTTTTTACTTTTCAAAATCTTTCAACTTCTAATTTTATCAAAAGAGAGTGTTGAAATATTATTGTTCTTCAAATTTAGTTTTTAGAAATACAAACGTGTAGATTCAAAATCTATTTTTCTATTGTGTATCCGATTTTGATACTTAGTGTTCGATTTTATTCAAGATTTATTCTAATTGTCACGATCCAAAAATGGACGTGATGACACTTGTATATTCCCACCAAGACAAGTCAGTCTCAACCCAACAAAAACGAAAGAAATGCGGAAAACAGTAAAGCAAGAATAAGACAAAGGCGAAAAACTTATTCATTCTATTAAAACCTTCAAAATATGGTTGTCACATATGCAACTCACTAATGAAAATACATAATTCGAAAGATAAATACAAGTCTTAAATGTCTTTGCTTCTCAAGTAGAACAAAGCATGATAAAAGGAAAAAAGGGCCCGCCGAGATACAAGCAACTACCTCTCAAGTCCTTCAACGAGCCTCGAGTGTCAGGAGAAGTAAAAGAAGATCACATAGGTCCTGACTCGGAACCTACAGAAGTGTAGAAGCAAGGGGTGAGTACCAAGAACACGGTACTCAGCAAGCAACCTATTAAACAAGACATGTAGCTAGAAATTGAATACCCCTTACACTCCAACCGAACCCCCTCAAACTACAACCTGCACATAAATCAACCCAACCTAGAAATTCTATAAGACACAGCTCACAAGGCCTAATATCCACAGTTCAATAGTCACAAACAACAATCAAACGAATCAAGCAGTTCAGTCACACACAACAAGTACATCAATCTTAAGTAACAAGCGAGTCACACATAAACATCAAATTCATCAAGTCACAATAATCAATTTCTTGCCGGAATCATTTCTCATCGGCACAATATCACTAGCCTAAACCATTTCCCATCGGCTTTATAGCAAATCACTAGCTGAAACTATTTTCCACCGACTTTATATCACATCACTAGTTAGAACCATTTCCCGTCGGCTTTATACCAAGCCACTAGCTGGAACCCTTTCATATCGGCTTTATAAACACTTGCCGGAAATGACCTTGGCATAACAACATTCGCCGGCAAAGACATCAGCATCACAACATTCACCGGAAAAGACCTCAGCATCATAGCACTCGTCGGCAAAGACCTCATGTCTCATCACGGTGTTCACAGTCAATGCACACAAGCAATATCACACCACACGAAAGAGACAACAATCCACACAATTCAAGTTCACATTCGTGCTTTCAAGAATTTCATCAATCAATCAACAAGGGTCACAATAAGGCAATTCACATCATCATGTTCATCACATAGCCTTTTTCATTTCAACCTCTTTTTATTCATTTAGATGTATCAAGTGGACATTTAAACCCCCCCACCTCATTTCCATTACTCCCAACACACAAGTAACGAAGGAAGTACACGAATCCTACTAGAATACAAGGTTTAGGAGATCACTTGCCTTAAATCAATCAATATTCACTCCAAAAGTTGAGTCTTCCCCTTCCAAATCACTTCCAAAGTCACACAATCTATACACAAGCAAGTATTCACAATAGTTTTTTGGAAACAACAATACCCACATCAAATCTCTTAAAAAGTGGGTTAATCAACACAAAATCCAATTCTAAAAGTAAGGTTTGAATCCAAAATTTAATACTTGAAAACATTACTCAAGGCTTTAGGAATTCATTGGAGAAAATCATTTTGAAAAAGGACTTAAAATTAATTCAAAATCTCCATTTTAGCTAAGAACTTGAGTTCTTAAAAATACCTCATCATTCACCAATCAAAATTTCATATTTTGATGTTTAAACCAATAAAAAATTAAAGGAAAATGAAGGTTCGGGATTATAGAAGCTTACCCAAATAATTTAGAACAAGAAAACCTTTCCAAAATCGCCACCAGGGGTTCCCCAAGCTCAAAAATAGAAAATGGGGCTTAAACCCCGAAAATGGCAGGTCAAAACCCTCTTAGGTCTCGCGAACCTCGCAAAATTCTTGGGCATCGCAAAAGTGAACGGCCTTCGCTAAAGTGAAGGTCGCTTAAGCGACATGACCTTCGCAAAAGCGAGGCCTGCAGCACCAGAAAACACAACCAACTCTCCAAACATCAAAAGGACCCTCAGGATTCGTTTGGAACCCCGTGAACACAAACCACATATGCAAATCAATTATACTCGAAGTTCTGGACTCAATGAAACCGTCAAAACATGAATCTAAGGTCTCCTTGACCCGCCATCCGTAAAAACCACAAGAAACTAACTCAATGCCTAAAAGGCTAAAACAAGCTCGGGACCTCTAAAAAATTAACCAAGACTTTACCTAGGCCTAAAATTATCCCCCGAATCCAACGGAACTCTCGAAATTCTTATCTGAGCATCTGAACCCCGAATGACACCCAAAACCACTTTCTTAACAACTTAGCCTTTCAAACTCAAAACTTACCAAATTCTCAACTTTTAAGTCAAAGTTCAAAACCAACTTTTCAAAACTCAATCATAGAAGACTCGGGGTCAATCACGGGAGGGCAAAATGGAAATTTCACGAAACTTTTAAAAAATGACCTACCGTGTCATTACACTAATCATAGTCAATCAAGAAATTGTGGTCGAGTTCAAAGGCTATCTTAGAATAATCTTTAAAATAGAAGACGAAAAATTATTTTTTTTCTTTAATTTATTTTGTTTTTTTTGTTAGTGTTATACTTAGATTTTATTAGAATTTATATTATGATTTAAAATGTAGATGTCAATTTTTGTTTGAAATGTAACTTCATGCTTATTTTGTGATGATTTATGTTATGATATTAAATATAAATTCGATCTTAGTATGAAATGTAACTCATATCATATTGTTACATATGTTTTGTGATTTTTTTGCTTGTTTGTTGATTAGCTACTTTGAATTAGAATTTTTTTATTGTTTAAATTTGTTATTCAGTCGTGCATGTGTGGGTGAAGTGGTGTTATGTTTGTATGAGCTCTCCTTTTAAAATAAAAGACAAGAAGATAAAGATGAATTGGATATTGTATCTATGTAGGATTACAGTAAAATAGCTTAATCCTAGGAAGACAAAGATGGATTGGTTGTTATATCAATGTGTGGTGTGTATGTGTGGGCTATACTCCCTCCGTCCTATTTTATGTGAGGTAGTTTGACTCGGTACGGAGTTTAAGAAAGAAAGGACGACTTTTAAAACTTGTGGTTCAAAATGAATGATAGAAATTTGTGTGATTGTAAATCATTTCATTAAGGGTAAAATAGACATTTTATAGTTAAATTGTTACTTAATATAAAAATGTATCATTCTTTTTGGAACTAACTAAAAAGGAAAGTAAGTCACATAAATTGAGACAGAGGAAGTACATGTTTATGTGTGAGGTTATAGTTAGATTAAAACAACTCAATATTATGGACTACTTATTTGAAGTATTTGGACAAAAAAAAATTATGTTCTATAAGTGACTGGATATCGCTTGGGGGGTTATATGTGTGCATGTATGTGCTTCTTTAGTCAATTTGTATTTTAGTAGTTACTTGTACATAATTATTAACATAATTTTTTATATTCTATTAGTGACTGAAATTCTGTTTGGATTTATAGGTGTCTATGTGTGCGCTTTTTTTAGTTAATTGTATTCCATTAATGACTTGTATTTAATTATTGTTAATGTTTACACATATAGATATGAGTGAAGTTACGTTTATTATATTTTGAAGTTGTATCATAGCGGGCCTTTTTGTATGAAGGTGAAGAAGCAAGATATGTGGGTGAATTAGTGAGTGAATATGTGAATATTAATGTGAATACAATATCATACTTTGAGATTAAAAACTATATTAAAGAATTAGGGTGTAGCCCGAATTGCAAATTTGGTACCCGACCACCTAACAATTGCATCTTAGGAGATATTGACAACTTTTATTAAAGTTGGAACCACTAAAAATAATACTAGTCAAAACATTGGAGATAATAAAGTAGATGAGGTTGCTTTTAATGGGGTAGGTGTATATCTAAATACTACCTTAAATGTTTCTTCTCTATCATATCCAACAACTTCAAATAATGGTTCATCAGATTCTAAAGATATTGATTACTCCTTAAAAATGATATGATAAGTTAACCAATGATAGTGATGCTTCTGAAAATAGTGAACTGCTTGGAGATGACCATTATGAAAGTGACGTTCACGAGGAGTTAGTAGAGCTTACCATCTCTGACCACACTCTATTTTACTCTCTATTCTCATATTTGGAGAGTAAAATAGAGAACTGAATTTCCAACCATACTCTAAAAACACTTTCTATTCTTTATTTATAGAGAGGTGAATAGTAGTTCTCCAAATTCATCCTCTCTATTTCACTTTTTTCATTATTTTAATATTATTTCTATTATTATTTTGTAATTAACATATTATTTTTCATGTAAAGGTATTAATTAAATTTCAAATAATTCTTTTTAAATGTAATACAACATTTTAAAAAATATATTATTTAATATATACTACTTTCATCCCGAATTATCAATATTTCAAATATTTTTTCTAATTTTCGTCACTTTAAGTGATAATTTGATATTATTATTTATTTTCATTATAAAGAATGCACAAAATTTAAATGATAAGATGAAAAATTTAATTTTAAAATACAATGCATAACATAATAATTTAAATACAAGATAACAATATAATACAAAACATAATAATTTTAAAAAAACATAACAATAATTTAGTTATCTAGTAGGTCGTTTTCAAATTTAGCAATATTCGAAAAAAAATTAGTGTATGATCCAGAGAATTATTGTACTTGTGATTACGATTGTCCTTGTTAATTTCTTTTATCAATTATTCGTAGTTGTCCTTTCAAAATTTCAGAATAAATATATTTTTTTATTAAATAAAGAATTTGAAAAAAAAAATTACATTACATGAAAATTATATCGGGTGATTATTTTGAAAAAGGAAAGAACGAATTTATATTGTGAAAAGAAAATGAAATAGAAATAGAAATTTATATTATCTAGCTACTTTTAGCTATCCTTGGTTGCAAAACATTCCTAATACTTGACATCTGATAGTTCTTTTTTTTACTGAATATGCACCCCTTATTGATTGTAAGATAATGTACTGGAGATTGCCTAGATTAGGGTTCTAATGTCGGAGGCAATGGCTTTGCGAAGAGGACTGGAGTACTGTATAATGCATCAATACTTACCAGTAATATTGGAGACTGACTCATTAGTGCTCCAAAAGATTTTGAATGGAATTTGGGAGGTTCCTTGGAGTAGTTGGGTGGAGATGAAAATGATCAATCGTCTGAGAATTAATGTTGATGCAAGAGTGGAGCACATCTTTGGGGAAGGCAACACTTTTGCAGATTATTTAGCTAACCAGTTTTTTTCTTTTTGAAGGCACACCAGATATCATCTATTCAAATTTCCAAGATTTACCACCAAAAGGGAAAGCAATATTACACCTAGATAAAACACAAATTATCAATCTTAGAATTAGAAACATCCAAAACAGGGGTTTCAATACATAAGAATAATTGAGACAAACAAGAACGACCAGACATGGATGACAAAGAAATATCAAACGGCGATGGTAGTACCTGCATACTTGCATAAGTGGATGCAATTACAATATACTGTTTATACGGAGATGGAACTCATATGTGGCCTCCTTATGAAGTGGTATCAGCCTCTTTGGGGCTCAACCTGCAGAGAAGGCCATGGATGAATTAAATCGAAGTATAACAATGCACAAAGATGAAAGAGGAGAAAACTTTGTTCACTTAACTTCATTTTGTGGTATACATCTGATCAATCCGAGTTGAAGAAGTCTTCAAAGGACCTAATTTCATGGCACTTGTGAGAGTTTTTGAGTGTCTTTAGTGAAATTTGTCCAAATTTAGATCCATATCTATGTATATATTGGAGGCATTTGAACTATCTTCTCACTGCTACCTTCATCGGAGAGGTCGATTTCTCCGACCATGGGGTAGCTTGGAGTCATCCAAGGAAAGGGTAAAACTTAGAAATGGAGTTCAAGGATCGGGTTACAGCATCAAAAGCGAGTTAGGGAGTAGATCGATTCTTACCTGAATTGTCTTGTGTGGAAACGAATCGAACACAGCTAGTTGCAACAGGTGATGACTTGATTTCACTCCAAGGCAAGCGCCTCATCTTCATCGTCCAATGGAAGCTCAAGCTTGAAGACGACCAACTCTTTTTTCCTTTCTTTGGTTGTTCATTTATGTATTTTGTTTTGGACAGAGTGTTTGTTTTTTAACCAGAACATGATCTGGTTTTGTTCTTTTTACTTTCTAATAAAGGGTCTCTGAGACCCATTTTTTAATTAAAAAAAATAAATAGAAATAGAAATAATAATATAATATTGAGGAGAGAGAAGAAGATTCTTTCTTAGAGAGTAAAATAGAGAATTGGGTTAGGGTTGGTTGTCCTGAAAAAAATCCTTTTTTGAGGAGGAAAAGAAGGGAGATAGTTCTTACAAACAACACTGGTGGTACGTGGGATTGCCACATCTCTCACTTTCATCTCAGCCATCACTACAGGTTCTTCTCGTTCAACTCTTGCTACATGAGTTACTGGTTCACTAGCAACAAGAGGGACTGGGTAAGTGAGTCGTCTTTGCCTTCTCCGGTAATGAACAAATATTTTCGGTTCAGCTAGAGGCTCCACCAAGTCCTGATCGTCTTCCAGTTTGAGAATTCAACACAACCTGCAAAATGACTAGCTAAGATCAAGTTGTCAACACTTGCTTTCTAACTTCAGAAATTAGACAAATCAAATACTTTCTAATTCTAAAGTCCCCAGCAGCGGCGCCAAAAACTTGTTGCGCCCAATCGCACACGCAAGTGTACGTGGTCATTCAAGTATTAAAGTAGCTCTTTTTAAGAGCCGGGTATTGTACCCACAGGGACTCAAGATGAAACTAATTCGATCTTACCAATACTTTCAATTAGAAACAAGTACTATTGAGAACAAAGAAGTGAATGTTTTTATACTCTAAAATCTAATTGAAAACTTAACTAATGCGATTCAATTTCAAAAGGGATTGAACAATGATTGGGTAAAGTCCAGGGCTGCAGCTCACTTCAGGATTCATGCACATTATCTTGTAAAACGGATATTAATCAACTATCGAATCAATGATCTCAGGGTTAAATATATGATTATGGTCTCCCAACCTCTAATCGTCCACGATAATTGACAGTCTAACTACATCGTTGAGCGGAGATATGCTAGACCAATTAACGAGCATTAAGATTTCGTCCTGTCTAATAACCAAGCACAGTTTCTAGGTATATCCCTATCCTAGATACAAATTAACTCTAGATTTAAGAGAAAATCATGCTCCTTTTGCCCCACGTTCTATCCTCGTATCCCTCTCCCGAGTTCAAGTCAGACAAGCTGTTTATTTCAGTGGTGATCAAGCACGAAATACGAAAACAAGAACAAAAGATTGATTCATAAGATAATTAATTTCAATCCATAAAACTTCAATAATATACAATCATCCAGTAGCCACAACCCTAGAACTAGGGAAATTAGCTACTCATATCAAGAATCTCGATTATGCAATGTTTAAATAACATAAAGAGATCGAAAATAAATTTTTTTAGGAATGAACCATAAGAACAGATGAAACAGCTCCCAAAAATCGTCATTCTTCAAAATCCAGCAAAAGAATAATTAATAAAATAAAATATAAGTCTATTTATATTTAAGTCGAGATGATCAAATCTGACAACCAAGGGCGCGACGCGGAGTGACTTTTAAAATCCAGTTCTTGGAAATTTTCTCTTCTCCGCGACGCGAGCACAATACGGACCGTTCTATCTCAAACTCTATTTCGCCAGCAAATAATAAAATCCATCTCCGGGATGCGGAGAGGATACGGACGTGCCTTGTTATTCATTTTTCGTTCTCCTTTCTAGCTGCTTTTTAACTTGGATCCTTTCATGCTTCCCAGTGCATGTTTCAGTGCTGGTTCCTTCATTTAAGCTCACCTACACAACTAATCATGTTGGTTAATATAAATGAATTCAAATGACTCGACACTACTATCAATTAATAGAAAATGATTTCAAACTTGACCAAAATGCAGGTGTTATTTGATTCTTAAGCATACAAATACGCCCAAGATCAGTACCATGTGGTAAAGCTCAACCAGATCTTGAATTTAATAAGAATGTCATTAGTAAAAATAATTTAGAAGGAAGGCTAGGGGATAATGAATCATATTATGCGATGCTTGTAACTATGAAACTGATATATATGATAGTTGTCTTGAGGAAGATGAAAAACTGAGGTTCAAACTACCTAAAACAAAAAGGGAAAATCATAATATCAGATTTGATCTCAATAGTACAAAAAATTTGTGGCGATTGAGTATGATTTTTAAAAATGTGAAAAAGTTTAGATTGACAGTCACTAAGTATGCAATTCAGAAAAGGATTCAGATTGAGAAGTATGTGAATAAGCCAGCTAAAGTAAGGGTGAGACGTTGCAAGGAAAATTGCAAATGACTATTGTATGTCAGCCTTGAAACTACTACAACTAATAACTTTGTTATTAGAACATATATTTCAGTATATCTATGTGAAAGGACCTCTAGAAGTTACTTCTCCAATTTCTCACTAGTATTTTTAAAAATAGAGTAATTGAACAATCAAATTAATATTAAAAGTGTTCAAGTTGTAAGAGTTAATCCGGAAGAAGTATAATGTGAATATTGACAAGACAACAACTAAAAGAGCAAGATCTAACATTTTGAATGAAATTATGTATAATCATTTAAGGAGTTTTGGAGAACTCTTGATTATAAGAATGAGATGTTAAGGTCTAATTGTGAGAGTACTTGCCTATTAGATATACAGATTTTTAAATTGCAAATTAAGTATCATTTTTTAATTTTATACTGAGTAAAAAAATACTACTAAACATAAAATATGATATTATTTATACATAATTTAAAATATAAATAACTTACCTTTTAATCATTTACCAAACGGACCCTTACTACATATACTAGCTAGAGGTATATTACTATAGTCCTGTAAGTGAATGAAGACTATAACTGACAAAATGAATATTTACTTATTGGAAGACAAAATACATATATAAGAAGAAAAAAAAAAGCATGAGAACTAAGCATATTTCCTTATACATATTTTTCCAGCATCTTACTTGAACAGTTAGTCAATTACCAAAAAGAGAACAAATTCAAAAAGCAAGAAAATGTTTCTTGTTAAAATGGTTCTAGACGACATACACATCAGCTATCAGTAACGTTTTATAAAACACGTGAGTTATCAATCACTAAAAAGAAATCCAAATTTATAGGGTTCAATTGGATTCTATAGAGTCATTACTGTCACGTAATGTTTTATCCTTAAAACAACACTAAAAATGATTAAATGCATGTATTTGTTCCCTCATTCCTACTAAATTAGAAGACAAAATGCATAATAAGAACAAAAGGAGAATATGAGAACCACACAAAATTCTTTCCAACGTGTTAACTTTGAAAGAGAATAACTGGACGACTTACACTTTAACTATCAGTAATGTTTTATAGAATACTTAAGTTGTCAATCACTCACAAAGATTCCAAATTTGCATGGTTCAATTAGTTGTGACTAAATTCTATATAGGCGTTACTGTCAATAATATTTTATCCTAAAGTCATAACTCAGAGCAACTTTTTAACTTTTGTTTTTGTCCGTCCAATATTTTAGTGAAATGATTCCTAACACGTTACTAAAAAATATGTTAATACTAATTTTGATTTTTTTTTTAAAAAAAGAGTATTATTTTTGTTAATTGGTTTAAATAATGGATTATTTGGGTCAATACTTTCTTGTATTTTTCCTAAAAATCACCCTTGTTTACCAATTTTGAAATGAAAATGAAATTACATCAAGGTTTTAATTTATATAATTTTGAATCTGCTAATGACCTTCCAACACAGTCATTTTCGAGTGCAGTTTTAGTTTTAGTCAAAATGAAGTGGCGTGAACAGTATGTACAAGGCACCTTGACAACTACTACTCTTATGAAAGTTTATTTTTTGAATTATATCACACCAGACAATCAAAGTTAAGAAAGGTAGACAAGTGGTGCTTATTGATCGGTTCAGTCCGATTTTATGTATGGTCGGTTTTCAAGTTGTGAACACATTAAATCGATAAGCTATTTATTATCAGTTTCCGGTTAATAATTTTTTATCTTGAACAGTTCGATTTTCGGTTTAACCGATAAGGAAATGCTCATGTAATCAGATATACACTATGTTCATAAAATAGAAAAGAAATAGTAACAAAAATAGAAGTGCAATACAAATTTCTACATTGATCATCACTTTTGTTTAAGACAGAATTGTTTGAATTCCTTCTAAAGACTCATGCAATAAATTGAGGAAGCAACATTAATTGTTTGTCCTTTGTCGCAACCAAATCTAAACTTGAGAAGAGAGAAGTTGTAACAATAGAGAGGCAGATAGGCTAGTTTGCATTGTCTACGATCTTAAGTAATATTAGAACATCTGGTGTTAGGACGTCAGTTAGTAGTTTAGTCGTATTAGGATTGCATTACTAATTCAATAGTTATTATTTATTTCGATTACTTTTGTTCAGTTCGTTTAAGAGTCTTATTATTTTCCCTGTAACTCTATTTAATACCTCGCTGCCTTCATTAATAAACATACTCTTCCAGCACACATTCAGTCTTTATATGGTATCAGGGCTCTTCACGCTCTAACGAGTACGATCCAATTTTTTTTTCTCCTCCTCTTTTTTCTCCTCCTCACGCAGATCAGCAACAATGACCAATCACAATGGTAACAACAATGGCAACAATCCCTCTAACGAGTACGATCCAATTTTTTTTTCTCCTCCTTACGCAGATCAGCAACAATGACCAATCACAATGGCAACAATCCCAGAGTTGTCAATGTTGATCACACGACGGGTACCAATATTATCATTCAATTCAATCCCGCATCCCAATTACCCATCAAACTAAGCGGTGGTCACAACTTCGCCATCTGAAAAGCCCAATTTTCCATGCTTATGTATGGCTACAACCTCTTTGGCCATCTCGATGGAACCACTTCGTCCCCTAGTCTCACGATTACCCTCGGCACGAATATATCTCCTAATCCTGCCTTCTTAACTTGGTTCCGTCAGGACCAACTCATCCAGAATGCCCTAATGGCTTCTGTCGAACCCACTATTGCCTCTACTGTTGCTGCCGCTGACTCGGCTAAATCAGCTTGGGATGCCTTGCATACCACTTATGCGAACAAATCTCAAACCCGAGTCTTCAGTTTGCGTGATCAGCTTGCCCGTGTCACTAAGGACTCTCGCTCCATTACTGAATATCTTCACACTATTCGGTCCTTTTCGGATGAGTTAGCCACTGCTGGTGCTCCTGTTTCCAATCCTGAACTCATCGTCAAAATACTCAGTGGTCTAGGTCCTGAATTTCGTGAGATCTTTGCTACCATTCGTGCACGCGATACGACTATCTCCTATGAGGAACTGTTTGAAAAGCTACTGAACTTTGAACTCTTCCTTCCCCACGAGGATGCTAAGAAACTACCTAGTACCATCACTGCTGCAGTTGCTACTCCCGCCAAATTCAACTCCAATAATCGCAACAATCGTAGACAAACCAACAACTCTCAACAATGGCACTTCCTACATCTGGTTACATCTTATTTCTTGGTCACAATCCGATTAGCTGGTCCTCAAAGAAGCAAAATATTGTCTCACGCTCCTCCACTGAGTCTGAATACAGGGCAGTGGCTAATGCACTTTCTGAAACCTTATGGGTCACCAATCTCCTAAATGAGCTGCGGTTTCCAGTACATCAGCTACCCACAATTTATTGTGACAATCTTAGAGCCACATTCTTGAGCAAGAATCCTGTTCTCCATAGTCGTGTGAAGCATGCTGCCGTGGACTTTCACTTTGTTCGCCACTATGTTGACATTAAAAGGGTTCGTGTTGTTCATGTCCATGGCGCCGATCAAATAGCAGACACTCTCACCAAGGCACTTCCTAAATCTGCTTTTGAGTCTAATTTGTTCAAGATAGGCTTAGTGACTCATCGCCTAACTTGAGGGGGCGTATTAGAACATCTGGTGTTAGGACGTCAGTTAGTAGTTTAGTCGTATTAGGATTGCATTACTAGTTCAATAGTTATTATTTATTTAGATTACTGTTGTTCAGTTCGTTTAGGAGTCTTATTATTTTCCCTGTAACTCTATTTAATACCTTGTTGCCTTCATTAATAAACATACTCTTCCAGCACACATTCAGTCTTTATAAGTAATACTAAAATTTAGGAAATAGGATTGGTAAAATGTTAAAGTCACTCTTATATAATTAGGAGTAAAATAGTAATTTTAATATAATCTTATTAGACTATCAGTTTAACCATGAACCAAAATCATAAAACCGAAAACCGAACCGATAACTTTGTCAATTACCCATCCATACTGAAAATGATACCAAGCTATTTTCATTTCTTTTCCTCTCTAATGTGAAGAGAATACTTCAATACAAGTAAAATGAAATAAGTCTACATTTAGACAACAAGAGTATCATTTAGTTGCCTACCCTGTGTCTCTACTGAGATGAACAGAACACTGGCTGCTGATAAAACTATAACTGCTTCAAAACATATGATTGCAGCCATTTGATGGCACCCTCTTACCAATGGCACCGCGATGATAGGAGAAAGCATGGCCCCTATTCTTCCCATAGAAGTTGCAACTCCAATACCGGTTGACCTTACAGACGTTGGATATATCTGCATACAAGACATTAAAATGACAAACTCAAGTCTCTAAAGATTTTGAGCAGTGTTTGCTTCAAGTGAGCCAATGGCGCGTAAAATTCAGCTTAACTTTAGCAGTTAACAATCATAGCATCTTGGAGGCACGAAAATTAGAAAATCACAATGAGATAGTTGTCAACATATGCTAAGAACTAACAAGAAGAGAGTTGTGTCCTAAATTGCTAACATTTCCATTCTTCTTTCAAATTCAATACATGCATCTGGCTTGAGAGTGAGGTGGTTCCAAATACACATCACTCTACATGTTCGAGGCCTAAGAACGACTGGAAAACTTTAAACTTCTTCAAATAAATGAAACATAATCTTGAAGTCAACTTTCTCTTATATATGCATCGAGTTTGACTGAATGGAAACAAGATTGAGTATTCGATCATGTATAGAAATTGCATTATTATAAGGAATGATAGTTACCTCTCGACAATAGACACCCACGATGACTAAGCTTCCAGAAATGAAAGTACGAGCACCAAATAACAAGGCAGTAGTCAAAGCAGCCAGTTGAGGTGCAAGAAGCGGTAAAAGGAAAAGGAAGTTTAAAGTACACGTAAGTGCCATACTGAATCTCCGACCAACTTTCTCCACCATTATAGCTGCTAAAAGATCTGCAGGGATCTCTTAGAGACCAAAATAGGATAACTTAGATTTTACAAGTTGTAACTTTTTGATTAGTTGAGACAAATATGACAGAAGTAAAGGAAAGTTGTTTTGCCTGCAAGACTATTGATGAGCACATTTGTATAAAGGCTCTGATCATCGTTCGCGTGCAAAGCAATTGACGAGTGTTGACATTATTCACCACAGCTATTTTCTTCAAAATATCACAGGCGTCGCTTGTTCTACCTATGGCACACAGATATCTAGGAGATTCAACTGTAAAATACAAATAACAAAAGTGCTGCAAATGATGGTATGGATGATAAAGCTAGTAACCACCTCCAACCCAATCTTGGCATAATCATCTGCAACATTAACAATGAGAATGCCATAAGTTTTTCAATGTTCCATGATCTTGATTGTGGCACACAACCTCAGTGAATTATTCTTAATTTAATCGTATTTATCTTTGTAAGAACATTCATGTATAAGTGTGTATAAATTAGCAGCAAATTACAAAATAATTCACACTTCAGAAAAGAAATGTATACATAAATTATACGAAGCTACTTACTTCCACGGCACATTGAGTTCAAAAATGCCTTTACAGAACGAAAAATGGATAGTAAATTGTGCTGACTAAGATATGTCGTGGAGAATTGCTAGAGTCTAGTTACTTGGACTGCTTCTGTTTTTTCAATGTGGAAACAGAAGATTATCACATTATACAGTCAGGAGCATTTGGACGCATGATTAAAAGGAAGATCAACAACATCAAGAAGAGCATATTGAAAAACAAAATGAGTTGCATTAGTAAAGGTAAGACGATAATTAGACTCCGAGTGCTCCTAATACAAGCACTGCACATAGCCAGACTTAAACACTAGTTATTCTAGAAAGCAAGGCAAGTGAGCTAACATATGGTTGCAGTAGACACCAAATAAGGAAATGAGAAGGATGTAATGTACCAGTGCTAATAAAGCCTCAAGTATTGTTCCAATTGTCCAAAAACTTGTACAGATAATCATCCACATGCCCCTATTTTGTGAAGACATAAATTCAAGAAACCAAGATCCATAAACAGGTCCACCACCAACTCCAAATCCAACCATCATACGCACAGCAAGGAACGAATTATAATTTGGAGATAAGGTACTGAGAGCTGCACATACAGCAGTCACTGTTGCTATACTTAGAAGACCCTTCCTGTTAACAGATAATGAGATTAGATCAAAATTGATTCCCAGATTTAAAAAAAAAACTTGCACATTTTGAATAAATTCTTGCCTTCTTCCGTATGTGTCTGCGATGAAGCCCCAAAAAATAGCTCCGATAAGCATGCCAGCAAAAACGACAGTAGTCATAAGGCTTTCTTGAGTAGGAGAAAGTGCCCATTGGGACCTTAGAGCAGGTCCTATAAAAGAGAGAATCATAGTCTCGGCTGCTTCGGCAATAAAACCAAGACCTGCATAAGACATGGTCATATACTGAAATTTACCAATTCCAACTGCTGTGAGTGCTTCATCCAATGTGTACACAGGACCATCATCCTCCTCTTGCTCTGCTGCTATCTCCATCCAGAAAAAAACTAGAGTACGAGCGAGTGAAAGAAAAAAAAGGAACACACCTATTTTATTATGAATGATAAAAGATACAAGATTTTGTGGATACAAACATAACCAAAATTCTGTATATACATGATAAAAGATGAATGCAAGATTTTGTGGATACAGACAAACATACCAAAAGTATGAATTCATACCTGCAAGATTTTGTGAATCCAGAAGGGTATTTTTGATATATTTGTTGGTTCTCTCATGAATGAATACATAAAATACAAAAATCTGAGTACAAGCTGTATGTATAAATGAAGACAAGATATAATACATAAATATCCCCTTTAACTTGGCTTCAACTGGCATCTATGCCCTCCAACTTTGGGTGCGCACAAGTAAGCACTTAAACTTGTATAAACTGAACAAATAGACACACACGTCCTACGTGGAATGATACACGTAGGACACCACATAGGACACAAAATTGCCATGTAGGACGCCATGTAAGACGAATGTGTCTATTTGTTCAATTTTATACAAGTTTAAGTGTCTACTTGTGCACACTCAAAGTTGGAGGGCATAGCTGTCAAGTAAAGCCAAGTTGAAGGGCATGTTTATGTTGTATTTCTCTGCTCTTCAAAACAGCCATAGAATACAGATCAACAAGAACTTCTAATTCGTAGCTACTGTTCAATTGGTATCAGCTCGTATCACTTGTATTCATTTACTCTAGTCTCTAATGGATATATCAACACATACAATCTTGATAGATACAGTCACGATAGGTTGTATGTGTTCACTTAATTTTGTTGTATCAATGCATACAATCACGAATCACGATAACCTGTATTCTCTCTCAAGTTATGTGCAAGAAGAATTAGGCTTGTCTACACATGAAAAATAGTTGCTGGCTCTTTTGATTGCTACTAAAAAATGGACAATTACTTCTCAGGACAGACCACTTCAGTTAGGGAAAAATGAACTTGTGTTCTAATTCGCATGAACATGACTACTTGGTCATCATTTCAAGACCAAGTTGTTGCAAATTATGGTGTCTACTGAAGTCGACAAGGGACAGGAGGAGGAAGGTGAAGTACATGACATGCAGAAGAGGAAAATGAGGTTATGGAGCAGGAAAATGTGGGTTCACACATCTAGCTGCAGTCCTACATGATATACTACTCTATATGTTAGAAGCCTAAGAACAACTAGAAAGTTTTTAGCTTCTTCAAACAAATGAAACACAATTTTGATACCTTGAAGTCGATTTTCTTATATATCCAATAAGTTTGATAGGATGGAAACAGGAAAGAGTTTTCTTGCCTAGAAATTGCATGATGATAAGGAATTGTTGTTTACCACCTCTCGACAATAGACACCCAGAATGACAAAGCTTCCTGAGATGAAAGCACTAGATACAGATAAGGTGATGTGAGCATTAACATATCTTTTTTAGTTAAGTGATCATTAGTTGAGGTTTTGTTGTGGTCCTTATCATTTGTTATATTTTGTTTTAAAAAATTTTTAAGCCAAGTGATGCAGCTAGTGGATCCATTTCACCTATGAGCATGAGAAGATCATCTAGCGATAGTAATCTTAATAATAACCATTGAAGTTTCTTATAATTGTATTAAATAATTAAGCATGGTAGTTGATTGAATTGATGTATATAAAAGGTCATTTATGATTATAGTTGGAGTGGTATTGGTTTCAAAGTTAGTTTTTGAGACTAATGAGAATAGTGATTTGTGTTTAATGATGATTGAAGTAGATGTGCTTAAAGTAATTTTTGAGACTCATGATAGTTTTTAGCTTTATATTAATTTCTTCATGTTTAGTAATATATTAATGTTATTGGATTTTAGTAATCAATATGAATAATCAGTTGATGTTTCATTATATTAATATTTCACATAAATTAATTTTGGAGTAACAATGACCAAAAAAGAAATATTTCATGTGTTATGATTTTTTGTAGTGAGCTATGATATGGACAAGTATCTACTTAATTAATTTCATGTGTTAATAATTGTTATCCACATGTGGCTAAAGAAATATTAAGTCAATAAAGTAAAATGTTTGGAGGTTTTAATAAATACTACTCTCTCCATCATAATTTATATGTGAAAAGGGTCAAAAATGCTTTTAAACTATGCGAAATGAACAAAAATACCTTCCTTTTGTAATTTGGTCTAAAAATTCCCTTGCCGTTAATATTTTGATCCAAAAATGCCTTTATTGTTATTTAATGGGTCAAAAATGCTCATTTTCCAAATAAAATATATATTTTTTTTAATACATTCGTTTTCTAATAATATTTTTTAAAATTAGCAAATATTTATCTTACTTCAATTCAGAAAAAATAAAAAATGAAAATATTTCTTATTTTATTATAATTATTTTTTATGATGGATATACTATGATCTTATATATATGGCATATATTATCTGTCGAAAGGGTACATGAAGTTATTTTATTTTAATTGATAAAATGAGATTAAGAAGAAAAAAATCCTACATTTTTATTTGTTAAAGTGATTTTAAAAGAAAGAAAACAAGAACAATGTTCTTTAATAATGTGTTAATTAGGAAGAAGATATGTTTAAAAACAAAAAAAAAAAAAAATTATTCGGAAAAGGGCATTTTTTACCCATTTAGTAACTATATGGGCATTTCTGGACCAAAATATTGAATGCAAGGGCATTTTTGAACCAAAGTATTGACGGCAAGGACATTTTTAAGCCAAACTATAAACGAAGGGCATTTTTGTTTCTTTCACATAGTTTAAAGACATTTTTTTACCCTTTTCTCATTTATACGAGTTACTTTGACTTGACACGAAGTTAAGAAAAAAGAAAAGATTTTTGAAATTTATGATCTAAAATAAGTGATAGATATTTGTGTGACTAGAAATCATTTCATTAAGATAAAATGGTTTTAATGTTAAATTGTTACTAAATATAGAAATGTGTCACTATTTATTAGATGAAATAAAAAAGAAAGTAAATCATATAAAGTGAGATAGAGGGAATAATACATTTCTTCTTAAGCATCTCCTACTTGTTCTTAAATTAGTTTTCGAATGTGTTGCATGCACGTATATTTCAAGCTACCTAGTATAAGTATTTAAAATGATAAAAATAACATTAAAATATGTATACAATATGTTAAATAAAATCAAAGATAAAAGTGTAAGCTCAAATTGATGAACAGTAGGACTATTTCGACTGATATTTGTGTTGTTGAATGAAATAATATTTTATAGAAATGGTACAAAAGATTTTAATTTCTACATGATCTTGTTTAAGAATACAAGATTAAAAGATATTTTGATATATTTGACAGAACTTTAATTTAGGACTACAAGATTGAAAAATCTTCTTTATTTTCTTAAATTTCATGTCAAGTCAAACTAGCTAGGTTATTCATTTTGAAACAGTGGGAGTAATATATTTTTTTTAATCATATTGACATAAGAATAGTTACAACATAACTCATATATAATTCTACTATCATATAGTTGTTTTGAATTTTGAAATATAAAAATAATCTAATCAAATTTAGCTTCAAATGTTAATCAGACTCACAAAAAGTGAATATAAGTCTTATATAAATATGTGAATCTCTATTCATTCTCATTTAATATCAAAAACTAAGTCACTAGACTTGCTACCTTTTATAACTCCCTCTTATTTGGTCCCCAATTTTGAGGGGTCCAAATTTTACCTTTAGTAAATTATGCGTTAATTTTTTCTTGACAAAATTGATTATAAATGATAAAAAGTATATCCATTTTTTTATATATAAATTTATATTATTCTATTTATTTAACCCTTTCCAAATAAAAGAAATCAAGAAATTATTATTTTGTCTTTTTATATTCTCATGGCTAAACACCCATATTATTTTATTTTCTTTTAACTCCTTAAACTCTAGTTTCTATTGGGACAAGATAATTTGCATTGGATTCAAATTTTAATCTCAACATATTTAAGTCTTAATCCATTTTAAAAGAATCTTCAATTGAGCTCAATTTATTCTCCAATTTCAACCCGTTTTAAGACTCTTTATTTGTATTGATGTAATATATGTTCCTATATTGAATGTATGAATTACTATCTATTTTATATCTTCTAGGATATATTTATCCATTTTAAACTTTTTTTCTCTTAATTTTCTTGAGTTGAAATTGAAATTATGGTTATAAAACTTAATAACAATATGTTAAAATTATTGAGATTAAGCGGATCAAATTAGACGGGTCAAGACCCAATCCGTTTTTAGCTCATTTGAGCCCAATGCTCTTACTAAAGTTGTCTTCTCACAAAGATCATATCATATGTTTTTGAATTAGATGTTTATAACGTTAATATTATGAGTTTTGATAGGAGAAAGCAGACTTATATTATCCATTGAATATTTCATTATAAAGTATAAACTCATATTCCCTACTTCTATATTTCATGCATTTACATATCCTTAGCAAAGTATGTATCATAATGTTTTTGAATCGTTGGATTCACTTACATATAAATAATTAATTTTCTATGATGCAGGACATGATTTTATCTCAAATTGTTTAAGCAAAAAATAATAATTAATTGTGGAATAATTTTTATGAGAATTTCAAAGATAAATTGTTATTTGGGTTTATGATTTTAAGAATTGTTTAAAGTCTCGAGATTTCTAGCCTTTGATGGTTAACTACCTGAATCAGAGTAAGAGTTATAAGTGTACCGATTGGGCAAGTCGGTCCATCGATTCTGTATTCAAAGTAGGCTATATGGAGTCTATGGGTTCATCCGAATACTCTTTTTTGATTAATTTATTGATACATTTATATACTTAACGATGAAACTCCCATTAAAATAAATTAAAGGAATCAATAGTAAAGTGGGTTCACAATTTTGCCAAATTCCTCTGCTTCGCGGGTACGAGTTTGGATAGCAACCACTTTTTTTCCATATGTTAATATTCATGGTAATTAAATCATTTTCTGGTCATTTGATCCTCCATCCTCGTTGTTTCATTGTTTTCATACTTATTAGGGCTAAAAATATAGAAATTGTAATATGATTTTTTAATTTTCTATATTTTATTGTTTGTTTTGAGGTAGAGTTGAATTTTATCTAGTTGCTTATATCTGATTCAACTCGTGTGCTTACTTCTTCTTTTTTGAACCTTTCGATGGAAATCTTGTCATCGCCACTGATTTCAACACTTGAAGTTTATATCAACTGTTGATATTTATCAGTCACTTTTAATCAACTAACTCAAATAGTTTCTTAATTAATCTTTAAAAAAATAGACAGATTAAAGGTATGTTAAATAGTCAATTTAGTGATCTAAAAACATGATAATTGACAAGAGGGAGTTGCTCGATAGTAAGCATTTTCACCTCTAATTTTAAGATTATAAATTTGAGTCACTTTTTCGAGACATGATAACTACTTCTTATGAGATTAAGCTATTTTAAAATGCAAGATTTATCTCCGTCTAGAAGTAACGTGAGAAATTGCTTTTTCCTCATGCCAAAGGAAAAACCACACGTTGAGAGTTTCCGACCATTCCAATACAGTGACCAAAAGTTGTCTTGTTTTTGCCTAATCATACCTTTGATTTTTCTTAAGTTTTCCTTTAGATACTGAACCTTTTAACTCTTACCGGTGACTTATTTAAATGTGTCTTGACCAACTTACTTTTCTTTTTTTTTTAAATGTTCATTCGTAGTTTTCTCTTTCCATCTATGAGAGGCATAGAAGAACTATCGCTCACCTACTTCACGTATTACATCGTATTGCCCAAAAGGGACATGTTGCAAGAGCGCAAGTGAGTGATAAGCATAGGAGACATCTCTATCAAATCATACATACAAAAATCCTTACAAAATTGAAAATTTAGTTATTAAAGCTTACCTTATTTGAATTATGTATCTAAAATACCTAATAATATACGAAACTTTTGATTATTATATCTATTCATTTGAGTTTGGTTATTAGTTTTGTAAGTAATAATATGATAAAAGCCCATGTAAACCATAAGGAACTCGACAGCAGCCACAGTTTCAATTAGATTAGGGGATTTTGCATCCATGCATAACCAAAAACTTTGATTCCCTTGTCTTCTGTGGGGTGGATCTGCATGTAACCATCTTCAGCACCTGGTAAAATTTGATTAAAGTAAAATAAAACACAGGCATAAATGGACATGAATAAATACACATACTCTTCTATTATCACTAATCAGAATCTTAAATTCAAGAAGAAAAGGAAATCAAAAGAAGATACAACACAAAATCAAACAGTTCCTTGTCATAACTTTCTCCCCTTTTTTCTATCTGAATAAAGAAATTATGCCTCATAGATACATACACATGCCAGACTTTGGAATCACTTCAGTTTAGCCTTCCCAAATCCTTTACTCTTGCCCTTTACTGCCTACAGTTTCTCTTTCCATATCAATCTGTAGTCATGGGTTGACTGATGCAGCATCTGAAACGGGCCTTTCTGACCTTCGTCAAGATCTCTGTTTCTGCAGCCTCAAGCATTCTGACCACCTGAGAGAAGGGTGGTCTATTGTCAGGGTTACCATCCCAGCAGCAAGTCATGATTTCAGCTAGGACAGGTAAACAATCACTGGGGATGGTTGGACGGACACCTTTGTTGACAACTGCAAAAGCTGCCTGCACAGCAGTCATGTTCTGGAAGGGAAGCATCCCTGTTAGAAGCTCCCACAGAACAATGCCAAAACTATAAACATCAACTTTTTGTGTGTAAGGCCGGTGCTGGATCATCTCCCTGCAAAAACACAGTAAAATGCAGTCAAGTAGCCCACAACAGCACGCACATGCTAAACCACAACTAGGAGCATTATCTTTCTCTTTTGCAACAGGAATAATGAAGGCATATTGCAAGAAGAAACAAAAACAAGCAACTCAGAAAGTATTGCTAAGATGTGAATACTGCCAAAAAAAAATAGCTAAGATGTGAATAGATAATTTTTCAGGGAAATGAGACAGGTTTCTTTTTCCAAATAACCAACCAAAAATCAAATTTTGAATATATTATAAATGGATGTGATTTCCAAGAGCCAAGATACGAGCCTTATTCGTCATGAAGATTGCAACTTGGCAAGTTCCCATCTATTTTCCTCAAGTCATGCATGCTACTCATCTACACACTACTCAGCCCTCGCACGGGAAATAATTGCATTGAAAAATCTTGGGCTATCACAGCAAAGTGGTCCATCTCAACTTGCAACAGCACACTTGTACATCACCAGAGACACTATATACATCCATTCCAATCACAAGCATTTTGACACTATCTTCAACTAAATGTCGGGAAATATTGTCCAATTGGAAATGAAACCTTCATCTGTCGTATTTTTTTTGACAAATCCAAGCTTAATCACAGGCATTTGGTCAGTCTCTTATAGACACCGACAAACACCATCTTCTTCGACTAAATGTCGGAAAAAGGTTGTCCAATTGCAAATGAAAAACTTCATGTCATATTTCTCTAACAAATGCACGCTTAATCTCCAATCCCCTTAGTTTTAAATGAATGTAAGTTCATCCCACGAGACAAGTTCATCTTTTATATTGTGTAGAAAGCTAGACCGTGGAAACTTATTACACAATTGTATCCTAGAGATATATCCATAGATATTCTTCTTTAAACTTAATAATGTTATGAATCTCCAGCCAATGGAAAGTGATATAACTCCTTTCAATCTCCTTTCATCCTGGATTGCTCATCTAACTCGAGCTACACATCCTAACTGCTGCATCAAGCCCGAGAAAGAAAATAATCTTTCTTACACTTCTCTTCCTTTAGATAGGCTGATGCATACACTTGTCTTTCTTACTTCTCCAAGAGAGCTAAAAAGCTGACAGTTCTTTCATGAAAAGATCTACACTGCTTAATCGCTTTAGATAAGGTAAGGGAACCTTGGTATACACGAGACAAGCATATGACACCAACCAAAAGTACTCTTTCGGAATCAGGTGAGTCAAAAGTCAGGAGTTTAATCTAAACTAGCTACACTTGCCTCTCAGCCTGCCTGCAATCCGGTGACAAACTTATTCTTCAGCAAATGGGAATTTGTTCAGCCTTTTGTGTAAAATAATTCACCTTAGCTAAAAAAGAAATTGTCCCTGCAGAAGATGGCACCACCCTTTGGCAGCCACAACCATGAACAAGAATGAAAAGCTATAGCTACAAGGTATCCTCGGCTGATTTCAGAGATGAAAAGCCAGGATGTGGTCATCAGCATTCCAGCATATTTCATATCTCTGTTTCCTATCCCATCCACAGTTAGTACGCTGGTAAGGGCAAGAACAACTTCCGACAGGATGGAACAAATGGTGACAGGAAAAATATCCAAAATGGATAGGAGAAGATGAAGACCACTTGGAAGTACAAGTACCCGATGTTTGCAGGTTAAAAACCGTTTAACCAATCCTACTAAGGAGAAACTATGGAGGAATTGCAATCCTTGCAAGTTACGGATGTTGTAGGCAATTATGGTTATGTGGACATGGATGACTGCAGTAGAGCCTGTAATTGCTTGTAGATCTTTTCTAGGATATTCTCTCTCTCAAGATTTTGAGAAGAAAGGTACAATGCTTGTAGGCAATGATGGTTATCAGATATGTTCGAGTCCTATAACCATCATTGCCTACAACATTCATGTTGTGTCCACATAAGAAATCTCCATAGGACTCGAACTAAAAAAATTCAATGTACTCTCAGAAGCCATATTCAGGACACAATCTCAACGCAAAAGATAGCAGATGCTATGATTACACAAGTTGAATTTTTGCCAATCTACTCTTCTTACTTCAATTGTTTGAAATAGGGCAAGGAGAAGAAACCAACCCTTGGAGCACAACATGCGGCCTAATGGTCAATGAGGTGGTGCAAACTTTGGAGACCAAGGTTTAGAAAAAAACATTAGGTGATGTCTTCCTATCTGCATTTGCCGAAGCCTTGGCAGACCAAGTTATTTAGTACGTGTGGTGGCAAGAGGTAGCAGGTACCTGGTGAATATTCGGGTGCGTGCTAGCTGGCACGGTCACCCGTTATAAAGAGAAACCCTAATTTTGAAGCTAATTCTGTCAAATTTCAAATTAAGAATAAGAGATGATACACCAAAAAAAATAGGTTGAACCACTTAAGCTGAAGGGCCTACAACTACCAAACAGAAATGGTTTAACATTTCTCAGTTTGATTACTGTTACATGGAATGAGCACCACGAACAATTTATTATCAGATAGATCGATCAGATGAAATAAAAACAAAAGAATGGCATAGGAGGGAACAAAACATGAGAGAAAAATATATGGTGAAGCCAAAAAATATATATTTAACTTTTAACCCTTTGAAAGTTTAAAATGAAGGTGACAGATGAGCTTTTGTATACTGTTCTAACTAGAACATTCCATAAAAGCACATGAGTGTGAACTATGGTTCATCTCTACACATCTTGAAAACAAATTATATGAGCAGACGGAGTTAAGCACACTAAAACCCAAAAAAAAAGGAGTCTTTCACATTTCTAGCAAGAGGCACAAATAACAAAGTTTAAGGGTTGAACTTTTTGGAGGTAGCCAACATTATGTTGAGAAATACAACATTACCAGTTATTAAAAAAAAATAAGTTTAAGGGTTGACAGGAAGAAACAACTTCTCTATCTTAGCAATACCAGGCATACAATAGGAACATTGGACACAAACAATCTGATTCTTTCAAAAGGTTATACAGTTCTAAAACCCATAACTTATTTTTCCCCGGCGGTTAGCTCAACTCAATTGGCAAAGGATGAGGGATTTGTGTCTTAGGTCACAAGTATGAGCCCTTCGCTAAGAGAATTAAGACCAATATTTAAGAGGGGGAAGGTAGAGTAGAGTGGTGGGTCCATGAGCCCATCATCACCGAGTTTCAAAAGCTCTGGTTGGCCCAAAGGGTTGGTAATGATAGGCTATAAACACAGATTTTTTAGTTATTCTTCGCCTACTATGTACTACATTTTAATTGAGTTTGAGCTAATATATGACTAATGTATACTCATAACATGTATTTTGTTGTGTAGGACGTATTCCCGAGCTAAAGACCGAGTTTGGAGCTAAAACAAGTAATTTGAGACTTTGAAGTCCGAGTAGAAGTCAAAGAAAATGATTCAGGTTCAAGTCGAGGTTCGATGAGTGAAAGCACAAGCGGAAACACGTGAAAATTGACCAACAACCAATTTTTGGCCGTGCGCGCCACGCTGTGCGCACATGCCTTCCTGCCGAGTTTGGGTGTCAACCCGCAGAGAAACAAAGGTCCTGGAAATTTTCCTTCAACCTACGTGCCCCACCCCACCCTAGGCCAAAATTCAAGAGATTTTTTCAGCTTTTTTTGGGGGGGTTATTTTCATCAAAAACTTTTGGGACATGTTATAAATACTTAGACAACACGTTTTTGAGAGGAATTTTGACCTAGCAAGCATTGGAGGAGAGAGAAGAGTTGAAGCGCTCAAATTTGTTACTTTCCATCACTATTTGATTCAATACGGAAGTTCGAATCAATCGGCAGTTGTAATGTTTTCTAGTTCTTATTCTTTGATGTTCTTTTATTCCATTATGGATTAGTTCTCTTATTGGGTTTCCACAGACATGATGTATTGATTGATGTTTTAAGATCTGATTCTTGTTCAATATCTTGAACTCGTGGATAGTAGTTTTAATTGATTATTGAGCTATTCTTGATGCTTTAATCAGAAGAGGAAGTGGTCTGTGATTATCTTTGTACAAACCTGATGTAGCTCAAGTTGAACGTTTCCATTGATAATCGAAAGAGGCTCTTGAATAATTTATCTTGAGTTATAAGTTGATGATACTCGTGAGAAATCATCCGAAGATCTATTTCTATCCATAGTTTTTGCACATTCTTGGAGATTACATTAGTTTAAACTTGTGGAATCTGAGTTAATTGCTAAAATCTTGCATTAGTATTATGTATATTACCCTACATCTCATATTGATGGTAACCATTGCTTCCGTTATCAATTGTCTTTAATTACGTTTGTAGTCGATAATAGTGGTTTATAACCACATCAAACTCAAGTTTTGATCCCCTGAATAATAGTTAGCAAGCTTTTTTGATTCATCACATTCTTACTATACTACTTTCGAGTAGTGAAACTTTTGAAAATCATGTTGTGTTTTGCGCTCGTCAATCGACTCCAAACAATTTAAGAGGAGGGTAGAGGGGTGGGCCCATTATTCCCAAGTTTCAAAAGCTCTGTTGGCCCAAAGGTTTGAGGGTAGAGAGCGGGTCGGGTCCATCATCCCCGATTTTGGAGAGCTCTGGTCGGATCAAGACAGATTTCTCAATCATCAGGGAAAAAAATTAAATCCCATCACTTTTTCACTTTAAATCCATCTTTAGGCAATGAAGGTGCAGTTATATAAGATCATTATATAGAAGATATAGTGCAAAGAAAATATTCAGTCAAATATCATATTGAAACATAAACATATCTTACTAATTATATTTCTCTACTGTCTTTGATAAGTTAAAGGCAATTGTATAGCAAACACAAGTATGCAAAACATTTGAATGAATTCTATGAAATGAAGGAAACTAAAACCATTAAGGAATCTATGGAACAGCAAAAATAGCTCTGAGTTATGGTTAATATTAGACATATTGAAAACAAAAACTCAGTATCATGGTTTTGCCAAAAGACCAGGCTATAATAAGACAATCACATTTTTTTTTGAGAAAGGTAACAGTAAATAAGGCAATCACATTTAATGAGGCAGCTAAAGGGTTAGAGGCTTACGGAGCCATCCAACGGTATGTTCCAGTCTCTGGTGTCATTCCTTCTGTCTGCACCTCAATACGAGCAACCCCAAAGTCCGCAATCTTGATAGATTTATCAGCAGAAATTAGTAGGTTGTCAGATTTCAGGTCACGATGTATCAGATTCAGGCCATGCACATATTCCATACCCCTTGCCACATCCAAGGCCTGCTTCACTGCTAACTTCAAGGGCACAGATCGATTTTGTCGCCTAGTGAGAAACTGACGAACCGATCCTCCTTTAGCATATTCAGTGACAATACACCACACCATGGGTTTACGGCATGCACCGATAAACCGAACAATATTTGGATGTCTCAACCTTGCCAACATCATAACTTCCTGCTGAAATTGTTGCTCCATCAAGTGAGCCCTCTCAAGATCATTATCTGGCCTCTCTAGAAGCTTGATAGCAACATCCTCACCATTATAAGTTCCTTTGTATAGTTTCCCAAAAGCCCCTTGAGCAAAAGCTGGCCCCATGTTGAGCTTCCTCAAATCAATTGTCCACTCATCATAATTCTCAAGCCCATTGGTAGGAAATCGAGGATCCATCAACGCTTTAGCTAGGGCATCATCACTCAACCCATGAGAAGTTTTTCCCTTATTCACACTAGCTGCAACCGAATAGTTATTGTGAACACGCTTGAGACCCTGATGGTTTAAAATACGAGTGTGCGAATCATTTGATCCAACACTGCTGTTATCCATCGACATTGCAACTGAACCTCCACCATTGCTCATCTGCAAGCTCCCATAACTATCGATTGACATGTGTGATCCCTCACCAAGCTTATGGTAAAATTTTTGTGAGAGTCCATAATGATCAGGGTTTTCATTTAAGTCTATGAGTCCCGCAAACTTTGGAGCCTCCAACATTTTCCCGTCAAAGCAACTGCAGCAAAAAAAAACTATAGGTTCTTTTGCATGAGGATTTGTAAGTCAAACTTCAACAGTCCACAACCCTGTAAGAATATGAAATATGATAAGCTCGTTTGTTGAAAATTCTTCTCTCCAACTTCATGCATCAAAACACAATAAATAAATAGGAGAAAATAACTAAACAAAGATAAATTTCAAAATGAACACACAGAAGAAAGGCTTGTTGAAAGAGGTAAGATTTCAGTTCATTTAATTCCTTCAAATTAGCTAAATGACTCATTAAATGTAATCAATGAGTATATGCTTTCATAGAGCACTAAGTACAGAATTCGCAAAAACCTATTAATGTCTTATTCGTTTTGTAAAGCCAGAACTATTTGGACCAGTGTTTTGCTGTTTAAAGGAACAATATTTTGCTGTTTGGGGATAAAGTGAATTTCTTGAGAAATGACAGAGTAAAAAACTTTGTTGAATTACATACAGAAAAATCTTGAGAAACCTGAAACATCTGAAACAACAGATATATATAACTAAAAATTAATTTTAACAAAGTGAACTTGTTGAGAAGAGAAAAAAAAAAGCATATACAAACCCACCCAACAGGTAAGAAGTTCCATTTACCCTCTTACATTTATCTCCCCCACCAGTTGAGGTTTTAATCGTAATTACAACAAAAACGCGTTTTCGATTTGTAGCTCAAGCTTGAAAGAAAACAAGTCAGATACATGAAGCACAAAACAGGCAAAAACATAGCTAAAGAATTTAACAAAAAAAGCAAAAAACCCAGCTGAAATTCGCACAAAACCCCTTAATTGATGTGAAGAAAACCCCCAAAAAATCAACAAATTAGGTGATCCAGTAGTAAAATTACCTGGATCGAGTAGACTTGACTTAGAGATATGGTATGGTATATATTCCGAAAAAAAACCGATCGACCGGAAAAGCTGTAAAAAGGAAGTCTGAGCAGCAGTGGCGGTGGAGAAACGACGTCGTACAAAGAGATAAAAGCAGAGAGGAGAAGAAAAAAGAGGGAGAAAATGAATGAATGTATTGTTGGCCTTTTCCAGTCAGTCTTGTTTTTTTGGGTCTCTGGTTTTGTTTTAGTTTTCCAGGCCACTTTTGTCTCCTTGCATACCCACTTGCTGGGGTCTACCTTTATTTGGACTCAAACATCTTGTTTGCTTCATGACATAAATGCATAATAAATTATTATTTTTTAGATATTTCATCAAAATTATGTATTTGATAATAGATAGTAATATAATTATAGAATAAGTTATCTCGCGTAAAAAATAAAATATCTTTATTTGTTTATATCAAATTTCAATGTTAAATCAATAAATGCATTACATGTCAAGTTCTTACACTTAATATGATTAGTTAATATATATTTCACTTTCATAAAATCACTTAATAGTGAGAAGATAATATAGTGACTAGTGTGGTGTAATCACCCAACATAATTGAGATATTTAGCATGAATATATTTGATGCTTTACAATCGGTTAAAGTACAAGAAAAAATTAAATTAATTTTCGAGTAAATTGTTGTTGATATTTGTGCTGATCACCCTAGTGCTTTTTGGAATCGAAAAAAGCATATTGTCACTCTTTCATATGAAGATAACTTTTCTGAGGATGATATTCCTACTAAATCTCGACCTTGTCAGATAAATGCCGAATTAGTTGAATTCTGCAAAAATGAAATTGATAGTTTATTACAAAAGGGTTTGATAAAACCTTCAAAATCGCTTTGGTCGTGTACTTTATCAAACATAAATTTCACAGACTATGCATCAGTTTTTATTAAAAAAATTTGATTATATAAGTCGTCTTGAAATTTTAAAACACATTTAACAATCGCTAACATTTCATGAGCCACAGTTGCATATTTTCTTTGTGCCTCTGCCCATTTCCCAGAATGAAATCGTATAAAATATTAGCAGTTATCATGCGGATTAATCTGTTTAAGTATACCATAGTTCTATATTTTATCTCATATTTTATACCTCACACCAAACAACTCTTTAGTAATATGATAAATTATCTATCGTACATGATGAAATAGTTTGTCTCATGATAACTTATTCTGAAATAATTAATTCCAAAATAAACTTGTTCTCAACCGAACCATCCAAAAAGAATAATAGGATTATTGAAGTTATGCCAGATATTGGAAAATTCGCACAATTATAATTAATATTAAAGTAAAAAATATATGTGATACAATTCAAGTCAAATGTGCATTTTTCTTTTTTGAAAATTTGAGCAATCTCTAATTGACCCAGTCAAAGAAAACAAATATAATAATTTAGACATTCTTTCTTAGTACATTTATTACATATATAAGTTTGACTTGACTTCTGTCCAACAAATATATCAATTTGAAACTAACATTAACTTGATAAATCACGTTGTTATCATATTCATCGATGATATATTTATTTCAAAATATAATTTAATTTTTCTTGGCATACTATATCATTTTAAATATTACCTTCATATATACGATTGGATGTTTAAAAATCGCAATTTAATTAATCATCATATTAGTGCATTGAAAAGTTAAAAACACAAAATAAAGTAAACATAATGACTGCATAAAATTAGTGAACTGAAATTTCTGTAAAAAAATATTTTGATATTAGTTGAAAGCTTGTCAATGTGAATTGTGAAATATATTAAATATAAAATAGACATAATTAAACTATTTGGTTGACATCAATAGGGGTACATATTACGAAATTAAGGAGTATTTTTTTTTTGGATATTTATTTATTATTATTTTAATGCATAAGCGACAAGTGGCAACTTTTTTTTTATGACTATGATGTCCAGATTAGATATTTGCTTTTGCCCACCTCTCATCAGTAACATGTATCAGATTATTCTATCCATTAAGATTATGACAGATAGGAAGAATCACCTAGTGTTTTTTGTCTTTTTCAAAAATTGAACCTGAGACCTCATGATTTTCAACCACTTCATTGACTACTAGACCACACCCAAGAGTGCTAAATGATATATGTAACTAAAAAAGCAAAAATAATTATTCAAATGTGGACATATTTATTTAAAGATAAAATTCTATCGAATTCTCTCATACTTCTTAAAAAATCAATGAGTTAAAAATAATTGAATATTTCAATATAGATAAAACAAATTAAAGTGAAGTAAATAAAATGTATGAATATTCCTTGATTATTCATAACCTAGAAATTCAAAGCATAGTACTTTGACTAAATATTTGACTATATTGCAACTTAAAGCAATATTATGGTGAACATGTCGGTGATATCTACTTCCTAAAAAGTCTTGCAAGTTGTAGATATACGAGAAAATTTTAAAATTACATATTTTATTATTTCATTTCATCAAGAAATTTATCGTGTCAAGTTCAATTGTCATTATAAGTCAACTCAATTAATTATAAGTTCATGATTATGAACCATTAAACTTAAATATACAAAATATTTTATGAATTACAAATTTGGGCCAATGAAAAATAAACTATTTGGTCTTGTAATGTTATATATAAATAGAAATATATATTTGAAATGTAGAGCCACACATGCCATGAGCTATGAGCCAATTTAATTTTGTAGTCATATTTTCTGAATTATCTTCACATTTAATTGTAATTGTACGGGAAGTGAGAATTTAAATACAATAGCTTAATTTCAAATAAGTTGTGATTGACAATTAAATCATCAATACTTACATTTCATTTAAATAAACTTTAGCCCAATACTTTACAATATAAAAATTTCTAAAAGTTATACATATATTATGTTCGTATAAGATTTCAGATAGTGTTAAAAATATTTTATCAGCAAAATAATATTGTCTATATTTAAAAAAAATTGTCAAATTCTAAAATATGATAAAATATGACACGACACCTGATATATATCATCTTACATTAAGCGAGCCAATTTAGCTAGTAATTAACCACTTAAACCTTTACATACCTCCATTACCTTTTTAAGGCCTAAGCCTTATATAAACTGTCTACCTAAGATTGTTACTTGACTCGTAGATCCTGACACGTATTAGCCATGTATCACAACCAAATTATTTAGCAATGATTTAAATGAATATAATGAACAAACATACGAATTGGATTAAAGTCAACATATTACACATTCCTAAAGGAGTCTCTACAACACATCAAATGAATAAGTAAAATATGGAGTTTGTCCACACTATGCAAAAATATAGAATTACAGTGTGTGACTCATGATTACAAAATGGGCTCATATAGAGAAGAGGTGGGATTCAAAGCTACTATATATTCGTATACAATAATATACGAAATTTTTATATTATTTTGTTGCAAAAATGTTTAAACTTAATATACAATATTGTATACCTAATATATAATATTATATAAAATTATAAGAGATATTTATGTATCCATATACAATATTATACTCTTTTATACAAAAAAAACAATTGACTTCGTCTTCTTCCTTGAACCCAAACATCAGATTCATTTTTTTATAAAAAACATCTCAAAAATTACATCAAATCACCCAAAAATTCATATTTAAACTCCTCAATATGTAATACCGATCTTTTTGCAACAATATAATACCCACTTAAAACAGAGCTTATTTACAAAAATTAATTTTCAAACTTTGAAACTTTAAGCTTTAACAATTATTGCTTATGAAGATAATTTTAACAGCACCTATTTAAATTTGAGCATGATTCAACATCTTCAAAACAAATAACACAAGAAAATAGAATCAAAAATAAAAATAAAGGTACCATCAAAATCATATTTTATCAAAACTTTTAAATGTAAGAACTTTATATATAATAACAATTCAAGACATTAAAAATAAGCACAATTATTAATTTTTGGCCTATGTCCTTGCTTTATATATATAGAAGATTGCCTTAATTAATTAACCAAGAGATAAAATCAACATACATATAACCACAACATCAATTTCGATATACTCTCTCTAACAATTTAAGTTTTTTACGTCTTGTTGTTGTGATGAGGATAGAGTCTGATCGGAAGTCCGTTTGCCGGAATTGGCATCGGATTAACGACGATTTTCTCATCGTGGATAATTTTCTTCCAGCTGAACCTTTTAACAAGATGGTGCATGAAAACAAGTATTTCTAAACGAGCATACTCTTTTCCAGGGCACATTCTTGGTCCACCACCAAAAGGTACAAATGTGTATGGAGCAGGTCCATTTCCTTCAAATCTTGAGGGGTCAAATTTTAAAGGATCTAGGAATACTTCTGGATTTATGTGTGTTGAATTTGCACTCCAATATATCTGCAATCAATTTCAATGCACAAACAAGAGTTAAGATGTGTTTTATATAAAGGAAAATGTTTTCTTCAAAAATATTATTTAGGAAAATAAGTAGATCTTTTGTGTTCGGTAATTTTTCCTAAAAGTATTTGTATATAACTCAAAACAAATACTATGAGAGATGGGGGTGTGGGATGATGGGATGAGGGTTGAGAGTGAAGATGATCAAGTGTGTTGACCGTGGGGAGAACACAGTCAATCTGAAATGTCACTATAAAACTTGTTTTCCCTACTTAATTTATTACGGAGTGACTTTTCCTTATTTTTAAGGAGCTTTTTTTTCTATAGAAAATGTTTTTCAAAATATTCGAACATGTGAACATTGAAAAACATTTTCTTCGTATCAAACACACACTATAAGTGAGATAATATCTCAGATTGTCACTCAACTAAGGGTTCTTCTCTCAGATTGTGATCACTTAACTTTCTGTTATAACTTTAAAGTCAATCAACTAATGGTTCTTCTCTCAGAAAGTCCCTCAACTTTCTTTTATAAACTCAAAGCCACTCAATTATAAGTATCTTATCTACAAAGTCACCCAACCCATTAAATTATTTTTTTTCATTTGTTAATATGAACTTTTTATTGAAAACCAAAATTGTAAAAAACAAAATCATTGTGATGGTGAAATGAGGGCTATGGTGACTTGGGTGAAGATGAGGTGTGTTGGAGAGTGAGGAGTAAGCAATTAATGTAAAAGGTCACTAGTAGAGCTTGTTTTCCCTAGTTTCATTAGGGAACAGATCATTTTTCTTATTCTTAAGGAGTTTGTTTTCCTAAAAAAAATAATTTTTAAAATATTTGACTAACTAAACATGTAAAAATTGAAAAGTATTATCTTCGTACCGAACACACACCCTTAGTCTCTCTCTTTTACTTCTCATATCCTATTTTCCCCTGATTTGGTGATAGTACTTATTAATTATGGAAAAATTAGAGATATATACCGTTCAATCAACTGATTTATCAAAATAACACAACATATATAATATTGATCTTTTTTCTTTTTTTATACCTTCCATCCTTTGGGAATGGAGAAACCGTTGAAGGTGAAGTCTACAAGGGCTTCCCTAAAAGCACCTTGAAGGGGTGGAGCAAGTCTTAGAACTTCACATGCCACATTCCATGAATATTTCATCTTTTTAATGTCTTCCCAATTCAATAATTCTCCTGGACCCTTTGATTTTGCAATCTCCATTTGCTCTATTTTCATCAAATACAAAGAAAAACTAAAAACATTAATATCTGTTGAAAATAAATTACCCCAAATATGACTAGACAAAATAAATCATTGAATTTTGTAGGGAAAAAAATCAATAAATTTAGACAAGAATTGTGTTTTCCTAAGACTTGGTTATACAAAAATGAATATTACTTGTTATTTTTATCAATTACTAATGTTCAAACTCATAATTTATTTACTTAAATATCGATCGACTATTAGAAAAGTTTTTATATTAATATAGTGTAATTTCACTTATTATTTACCACTTTTATCAGATTACTTATTTAATACTTATCAAATAGATTTACATTATGTAATCTGATTGTATAAATATTTTTTTACCATCATAATGAAGTATGAGAAGTTGGGTTACCTTTGTAAACTCCATCATAGATGTCAGGAAGCTCAGCAAGGTATTTGACAATAAAAGTACAAGCAGAACTAGCAGTGTCATGTCCACCAATCAACAACCCTAATATCTTATCAGCAATATCCAACTCATGCATAAACTTCCCATTTTCATCACTAGTCAATAACATGTGTGACAATATATCTTGACTGTCTGATGCTTTTTCCTCGGTCAAATCAATCTTCCTTTGCTTTATGATTGCCACAAGCTCTTTTCTAATAAAATTTGAGGCCTTAATAGCACGATTAAATGGTGTGCCAGGTAAATTTATAGGTATAGAAATCAATCCAGAAGCCAAAACATCAAAAGGGTCAGCAAGTTTAGCAACATGGTTAGGATCTTCTACACTCACAAATAATCTACAAGCCAACCAAAAAGTATAACGTTTTGCTAGAGGGAAAACAAGAACTTCTTCTTGATTTTCCCACGATTGAAAATGTGTTTGCGCGATATGATCCATGATTCCAATGTAACGTTGTAATGCTTCGGGTTTGAGGAAATTGGGAAGCATTTTCCTCATTTTTATAGCTTCTTCTTTTGAAGAAGTTTGTGTTGAAGATGGAAAGACCTTGTCTACTGAACTAGGCCACCATGCTTGAACTAGTTTATTTTCATTCGAAAACAAGAACTTATTGCTATAGGCACCACAAAACACAACCGCTTTTTCACCTAAAAGATGAGTCTTGAAAACGTTGGAAGAGTACTTGGAAATTCTATCGAAGATGAATTTTTCAGGATGACCTTTCCAACCAGTAGAGAGAAACTCGAGGCTTTCTCCGATAACCGGCCAACCGGACTTGCCCGGGGGAAGTGGGGAAGACAAGATGGATTTTTTCTTCTTATTGTTGAAGAGAAAGAGGAAGGAGAGGGAGACTAAAAGGACAAAGAGGCAAACAAGAGAGACATAGAACAATTCCATGTTTAGAGAAAAATGCTCTTGGTGTGATTTTGTATGAATTGAGGATTTTTGGGTTAAAAGCACATATATATATAGGCACATATACTTTATGTGAGAACTATGGCAAGAGATATTCTATAATTTGTCTCATCTTTGTTGGTGGATTATTCCTCTTATCATAGATTTATTTTATATTTAAGGGTTGGTTAGAAGATTTAACGTTTTATGCCAAGTTTTATAGTATACTATTTCCTGCGCTTTTTCGAAAATTAATTTGACTAATTTTCAAAGTTAAATTAGATTACATTTATTCGATATTTCAAAATAATATTTAAAAACTATACGAAAAATACTATAAATTGCAAATACATCTGAAAGTGTTAGTCAAAATTAATATCGTTTGACTCTAAAAAAGAAAACTATGACAACTAAAAAGGAACGGGAGAGTATTATTATTGAAATTACATGAATATGAAAATTTATCAAGCCGATCCCATTATTTGTTCGTGATTACACTTGTCACAAAATAAAAAATATATGAGTCGCATCAGGCAAGCATTGATATTATCAACTTTGATGCTTTATAAATCGAACTTTGGATAAAGTTAAAATACTGTTTCTAAACAATAAAATCATAGGGTGAAGGTAGCATTTGGACTATATATTGTAGTCTTTTAAAATATTATAGCGTGATTTTGATTTGGCACGCATATAATAGGAAAAAAATTTGAATCTTATAGCTTTAAATTAAAGAGATGTCAAATATTCTTCGATTGTATGGTCTTATTTATGTCACATGAAAAGGGTTGTAGTTCCTTCTATTCCTAGAATACAATCAAAACAACATGATACAAATTACCAAACCGAAGTAAAAGTATGATAGCTAAATACATGATAGAATTATTAAACAATAAGTAGATACATAATATGTTTTATTTTTATCGAATAATAATTTTATTTTATTCCTTTTTAATATTGAATATATATTTTTATGTTTATCAATAAATCAAATAATCTTAATTATTGAGATTTTGACATTTTAATCTTAATCAAAACCAATGAAGCCTTGATGAGGAGAGTTAAATTAGCCTTAAAATTGCCATTAAGTCTAAATGTTTATCAGTTTAATCTTTTAACTATTCAAAATGTTATCAAGTTTGATCCCTTAACTATACACTTATCATTTTTAGTCTCTTAATTATATACTTATCGGTTTTAGTCCTTTAAGTATTTAAAAACTTATCAGGTTTGATCTCTAATTATTTTTTATACAAATAACTTAGGTTTATATTAACAAAACTCATGCCTAGAAATAAAATCTTTAACCCATTTTTTAATTGTTTCTCTCTCCCCGTTATTTTTTCTTCAAAGTACTCTTACGAAAAGAACTTTAACCTCATTAATGATTTTAAATAAAATTCACGAGAAAAGAAGATATAAGTTATGATTTTATTCAATAGAGGATAAAATGAACTATATTGTTGTTGTTAATGAGTTGAAAATACTAAAATTTATTATAAAAAGAAAAAAATTAAAGTTATTACCCACTAGGTGTGGGGAGAGACTTATTTATATTTAAAAGAAACGAATTTCTTGCAATGAGAATAAAAATAAAAGTTCTTTACTCACATGTTTTGATTACAAATTTTTTACTCCAACGACTTTATTGAATGAAATTTGTTTATTTTTTTAGAAGTTGAAATTAATAAAATGGTACATTTGCAACATTTTTTTTAATAAAAAACAATTTTGAAATAGATCGAATTTATTATTTTATTCTTTTTATTTTACGTAGAGACATTTGAGTAATAATATCAAATCTTTTATTTTTTTGTATGAAAAATAAAATTAAAAAATTCACACTGATTATGAACCGTTAACCGCTAGAGAAGGGAACATATTATATTCAAGTCATTAGCAATAATAATATGCTTCATTTTATCCTTCATTAAATAAAATCAGGACTTATATCGTCTTTCTTCATTAATTTTATTTTAAATCGTTGAAGTTAAGTTCTTTTCATAAGACTAATTTGAAGAAAAAGTAGTGGAGGGAGAGAGAGAAATACAACTGGAAAAAATGGGTTAAATATTTTATTTCATAAAGACATGAGTTTAGATAATATAAACCTAAGCTATTTATATAAAAAGAAAATAGACAGAGACCAAACCTGATAAGTTTTTTAATACTTAAAACTAATATCGATAAGTAAATAGTTAAGGGACCAAACTTGATAATGTTTTGGATAGTTAAAGTACTAAATTCGGTAAACATATAGTTAAAAAACTATTTTATACCTTGTTCGCTCTTCTTCAATATGGTTAGAGAACTCTTCGACCGTAGATGAAAAATTGCACAATTGTTTCCGTGTTTAATAATCGTAAAGTAAATATCCTTAAGATTGTTAGAAATATTGAGAAATCACGGAAACTCACGTAGCCTGAGGCATGTCTATGACGTTGTTCTTAAGAATATTTCACCTGATATAGATGTATTCATCAGAATTCAACAAGTTCTTCTAACATAAAATTAGGAACCAAAATCTAACAAAGATCTTAGATCATAGAAAACTCAACAACTGAAAAAGGAGAGGAGGAAGATAATGATCCATGCCTTCTTTTTACCAAAAGATTGAAAGAATTCATTAATAAGTTTGATGAAGCTTCAAGAAAAATAAATGGTTTTTGTGATTTTTTATGAAATAAATTCAAAATTGTAATGTAAATTTGTTGGGTTTGTTTTTGTGAATGTGAAATTCAAGTCAAATATGTAAGAATTTCACCCATTTGAGATGAATTTGGTGCTCAATTTGAGAAATCATATGGAGAATATTATGTTCAAAATTTTCAGAATATGCAAAAGTAGTTTTTAATTTTTAAATTTTATTTTTTTGACATTTAGTTTCTTATGTGTCATTAAAAATGACATGAAATTTCACGTGTAAACGGGTGTACTACACGCACACACATAGGATGAGAAAAGAGTTTAATATATTGTGTTTCCGTGAGTTTAAGGGTTCAGTTGACAAAGCCGTAAGTATGAGGGTCCAAATTACAAATAGAGCCAAGTGCAAGGATCTCCGGCCAGGTCATTCCGCCAAAAAACAATCACACACTTAGTTAACTACTATTAAAATTTGAATTTTAAAAACCTTTAAAAAGTTAAAGTAATAGTAAAAAATTGATATTTAATATTTTGCAGTTCTTTTTTTAGTGTTTGCAATATATATATATATAAATTCCTTTTTTGTGGTACTGACATGTAGGCGCTATCACCTCTCCTATTATATAGATACTTAAGATAAATTGAGGGCCCTAAAAAATTTGAGGGCCCCAAACTATTGCTTTAGTGGCCTTATGATCGAGATGACTCTGTCAATTAAGAGGTCTAGTTTTTTTTTTCTTTTTTTCTTTTTAAAAGATATATAGAAGAAGGATTTACAAATGTCATGATTTCAGCTAAAGAAACTGCATTAGAGAAGAATATATAGCCTGAATTTCGTAAGAAACGTGCAATTTATAGAAAGAAATAATTTGATAGGAAAGTTGATGATGCAATCACAAAATCTCTTGAAGAATCTATTAGAGTTGATTACTTTCTTATACATAGTAGATCAAGTCATCTTTTCATTTTAAAATAGATTTGAACAATTTGAAGCATATAAAAATATTTTTGGTTTTCTATTCAAGGGGAAAAATTGAGATCATTAGTTGACGAGAATTTAGTGGCAACTTTTAGGGTTTCTGTAGCAACTTTAGTTGCCACAAAACACCCGATTTCTTGTAGTATAGTAAGAAAGTATTTGGGGGTTTGAGGGTTATTGGATCATTTGTTTTCTTGTGGTCAGTACTTTCAAGGTTCCTTGACTCATTGTTATTCTTCTTTTTTACTTGTGATGGTGGGAGGTAGCAGGTACTCCGTGTAATTAGACAAGGTGCACCCCGACCCCATAGTCCATAGTTATTAAAAAAGGTCATGGATTCTTATTGCTGTCATTATATACCAAGATTATCATATTTAATCTTCTAAGTAACTTGCTATCTAATCAAAGTTATGTTGTGGTGGTGTGATTATAACTGGTGGCCCCAACTGTTGATGAAATTGGAACAAAAATCATGGTTCAATTCCCAACAGAGGGATAAGGTTACTATCTATCAAAGTCTTGGGAGGTACAGTTATCCAATACCAATGCTGATTCCTGGTATAATAGTTGAAGTGTGCACAAGCTGATCCAGACATTGTCATCAACAATTTTTAAAAAATGTATTTAGATCTGGCATCAACACAAAAATAGTTTGATGATCTTGCAAGATCAACTATAAAACACACTCTTTCTGTTTGTGTCATACAATTAATTGTGAAAACTAACGATTTAACATTTGTCAATAGTATCTTCCTTATCCTGCAACCCATCTGCAGCTTCAGACAGTGCGGATTCCTCGTCTTTCTTTATCATCAGTTGTTTTGCTTGTTTGAGAGCTTCAACCAGCTTCAGAAGGCATTTCTCTGCGTCTTCTTTCAGGGAGCTGGGCATCAGGTTCTCTGCAACATCAGCAGGTATAATCTTGGTCTCCGTCATTAGAATTTCAATTGATTCAAATAGGGGATGTGTGTCCAAGCTCAGGTAATTCTTTGCAAGCACCTTGAATCCATCAAAGCTACAGTAGGAGAGCTCGATGTGCTTATCCATTCTTCCCCTTCTTGTAAGAGCTGGATCCAACTTATCCACATAATTTGTAGTAAAGACAATTATACGCTCTCCACTGCATGCAGACCAAAGACCGTCAATGAAGTTCAGAAGCCCAGAGAGAGTGACTCTACTTCCACTCTCTTCGGTGTCCTTGCGAGGAACTTCATTCTTCGTCTTTGCACTCTTCTCTTTCTTCTTCCTTTGACCTGTTAGATCAAGTGAACAGTCAAATGTCTTCTATCACTATAATAGACTTACTTGATGTTTCAGCCAAGAGCCTTCTCAATTCTTTGTTGTCCCTCACAGATGTCAGTTCAAGATCATAGACGTCATAATCCAATAAATTTGCCATTGCAGCAATCATAGTAGACTTCCCAGTACCCGGGGGACCATATAGTAGATAACCACGCTTCCACGCCTTGCCAATCCTCGCATAGAAATCCTTGCTATCTCTAAACATGAGGAGATCATCCACAATCTCTTGCTTCTTCTCTGCTTCCATCGCCAGGCTACCAAATGTTGCAGGATGCTCAAATACGATATGGCTCCATGTGGTCTTGCTGTGTCCATTATTAGTGTAGAGCTTTCTCTTCCTGTTTCTCATCTGAATCTCTTTCCCTACCTTGATCACTTGCTCTAAGTAAATACCGGTTACCATGTCACGATATTTCTTGTGGAACATAAGCTTGTAATATTTTCTTTCCAGTTCTAGCAAGTACTTACTTTTCCGTTGCACAAGTTTACCTGAAATCCACAGTATTTTTGCTCCGCGAAACTCGTCAGTAACTCTCTCATGTTCATCCATGCTTAGCACTAACTTGCTCCCACCATTTACCGTTTCAGCTCTAACCCTCTTTGCTTCTTTTGCTAAGTGGACACTGAGATACACCTCGACTGCTGCATAGGCATCATGAGGCTTGAAATTGTTGCTCATGAATTCACTGATGGAAATCTGAATATAAGGGTACAAAAAGCTCCTGATTCTTCGTTTCCACTTATCGGAAGCTCGGATAAGCTCAGGGGGACAGTATCGACGGATCCTATCCCACATGAATATGAAACTAGCGATGCTGGTCCAGACACCAACCCAACTTTGCAGCAATCTCATTGCTCTGATCATTGCTAAAGATGTTTGGAAATTCCCTTAGATTTGTGTTCACTTTATATAAGAGGCAGAGAGAAACAGAAAATTAAAACTTAAATTTCAATCCTTTATGTGTATATACTTACTTGCTAAGCTATACAAAATTATTCACCAAAATCCTCCTGAACACAACTTTCCCCAAAGAATTTCAAAAAACTTAAGCTACAACTGAGCTAAAAAACTATTTCAACCAAACCTCATCTTCAGCATTGCAGTGAAATTAACAAATCAACAAAGTCGGATTGTGACAAAAATTTGGACAGCCATAAAAATGTAAAATCAACATATAACCAAAACCAACAATAACGTTAGAAGTTGCAACAATAATCCAAGAAATTTCAAAGGCAGGAGAAAAAGATGAGTAGAAACCACAAAGAAAAACCATATAAGCAACCATCACTCAAGAAATTCCAAAGGCAGGAAAAGGATATGAGAACAAATAGCATAAGTGCAGGGTAAAGAATTGCTTAGGCTAACATAAGATATTCAGCTACAGCTTACTATAGTTGTTAAAGTTTTAAAGGATGCAGGAGAATATAATAGAGTGAATATGTTCTATAAGGAATGATGTACTGAAAAGATAACTGAATTTTTCACTTTGAAGCAGTTTTTGTTGACACAGCTTTTCAGAAGTAACATTAATAGGGCTCTTCAGTGGTTGGAGTTAAAAATGCAGCGCGTTAGGGGCTTCAAATTTGCAAACTCAAATCAAAATTTCAAGACTGGATATCTTCTGGCTGCTGATGCAGCTCCTACAGCAGGTGTCAAGTTCTGTTTCACACAACATCTAGTTGGTTTATTGAATTATGTGGAGATTTGACAATTGGGAGCGCTTTGTAATGAACCTGGATTTAGTATTTTCTATAATTTGTATCTACCAAATAGCATATGTAATAGTTCACCTTAAACGTGTGATATTAGTGTGTAGCCATGTGAATTTATGAAAGCTTGAGATCCTATTTTCCTGTTTTCTCTAAAAAAAAATTGTTCATCCAAAAAACTATGAATAGTGTTGTCATTGATCTTAAAAGTTTTGAATCTATCCTTGACGTCCACCAGGAATTCCCAAGAACCATTGCCACTATGGATTAGACTTTCAAAATGATTGCAGCCTTTGTCAAAGATTTGTACCCCATTGTCAAATATGCCTAAAACAGTTGAAGATATGACTCACCCACAAGAGCTGGGAGGTTGAAGAGAAGATGACTGCATAATTACGACACTCCACTGGAACCCAATATGACAGCCACAGGTTAAAGTCATGCTGATTGCACAATCATGACACTCTAGTTGAGGTTACTGTTTTTAATTTTTTCATCTTCGTCTAATAGTTTAGGATTAATTTCACATTTTATTCAGATGAATAGGATTAGCTAAAACGAAATCGAAGATAGTACTTTCAGCTTCAGGGAGTTCACTAAGGATAAGACACCAGACATGAGTAGAAATGACATTTTGTTCCAAGATTTTAACCTTCGACACTTCAACATATTCAACAGACATCTCTAAGACCAGAGAAACTGATGCCACTATAGTTGAGGGTCTGTACTTTTTATGTTTCATTTCTTTATTCCTTATTCAATGCATAGAGTAAAACATATTCGCGGTAACACTCCAAAATAGCAATAAAACTCAACAAAGATAGAGAAAACTAATGCACAATTAAAAGGGGAATGTGAATAAATGGTCGGAAATACCTGTAGCTGAAATTCTGGTAGAAGTAGTTAGAGATCCTTAACTTCAAGCTACAAATGAAAATAATTTCAAAACGTCAGTGCAATGAGGGGAAGAAACTCTATGGTAAAGCCACGAAAAAAGGTGAACAACAAAATAAAAAATGAAGCTTCAAATTATTGGGGTCTCCTAAGCGGGAAAAAAAAGAGATTGAATATCAATAACAAAATCATATCAAAATAAAGGCAACTATGGAGACCAGCTCCAGCACCACCACATTACCTACTATACGATATTCTGAGACTGTGTCTGTTTCAAATGAGCAAACTCTTATTACAGGTAAGTAATTAGATAGGCTATAGTTCACAATCGTCTTTGCCCACTAAAATTGGTTTTAAGAAGTAACTATATTGTGCAGGATGTAGTTCGAGAGAAGTTAATTACATGAAAATCGTCCATCCAATAACAAATTATGCTATCCTAAAAACAGTTCCTCGGTGTAAATTTTGCGCTGCAAAAAGATTTGAGTATGAGATACCAGCATTTTGTTGTGGCAATGGTGTTGTGCGGCTTATTTCACATCAAGTACCAACAACTTTGAGAAATCTATATTTAAGAAACACTAATGAGTGAGAACAGTTCCGAACTAATATAAAAACTTACAACAATATCTTCGCGTTCACATCTCTTGAAGTTAATTATGAGAAAGAACTAGCAAAAAAGTATAAAAGGTATATCCACCTTTCGAGATCAAGGAAATATGTATCACTTAGTAGATGATTTAGTACCAGCTGCTGAAAAAGGAAGAAATTTACAATTATATTTCTTTGATAGTGAAAATGAATTGAGGAATCGACTGGCATGTTCAAGAAAACTGAATGAAAGCATTGTACAAAAGTTGATGGAAATATTAAAAATAATCCATACTCCGTATTCCTAAAATAACTAATAAATATTCTATAATTATGTGACTTCTACATTGCTCTGAAATTCGATGCTACTTTAGACCAAAGAGGATACAACTTACCAACTGCATCAGAAGTCGCTGGAATGTGGGTAGAGCAAGATGCTGAAAGTTATACACTCACCCCGCATATTCGTGTATATACAAATAACAATAAGAGTTAATTGGTAAATTATTACTACGATTGTTATGATCCATTGCAATATTTGTTACTGTTTCCCTATTGTCAAAATGGATGGCATTGTGATATTCAAAAAGTTAATCCTTTAGGTGCTTCTTCTTCTAAACAAAAATATTGTGAACATGAACAGTTGTCAAGCATAACAAATATGGCTACAATTGATGGATTTCTTAATATAGAAGTCGAAGCTATGCAAAAAGGAAAACATAAGAGAAATAGTGTCTCCTGTCATAAATATTATTGTTATTAGCTCCAAATGTGAGACGATGAAAATCTAGTTCAATATTCAGGAAGATTGTTTTAACAATACACCGTGGATCAGTGGATAAAGATTGAAACCCAATGATTAGATTTTGCCTCTTTCAATCAGGATTTATTTAGAACTGATATCTTAGGAGGACTAATAGATGTTATCTGACGAGGTGAAAGATATGTTTCACAAGTAGGTAAACACAAATTTCTTCCACTTAGCTTTATAGGAGGGCCAAGAGATATGCGTAGACGGTACATGGATGCTATTGCATTGGTTCCATGTTTTGGAAGACCTGGTATATTTTTAGCCATAACATGTAGCCCCTATTGGCTAGAGATAAAAGAAAATCTTCTAGTAAGTGATGAAGCACAAAATAGACCTGATTTGATTTGTCAAGTATTTCGTGCAAAGTTAGAGGAACTGAAAAAGAATTTATTAAAGAAACACATATTCGATAAAGTTGTGGCATATATGTTTATAGTAGAATTTCAAAAACGAAGATTTCCACGTGCTCATTTTCTAATTATACTTGATGAAAGATTCAAAATACTTAGACCCAAAGCCTATGATCAATTTGTTTGTGCAGAATTACCAAATCCTAAATAAATATATACTTATATTCACTCGTTACACAACACATGATCCATGGACCTTGCAGTGAACTAAATCCAACAAGTCCTTGTATGAAAAAAGGTTATTGTAAGTTTTAGTATCCAAAAGAGCTTGCTGATGAAACAACAAAAGGAAAAAGTTCATATCCTATTTATAGAAGACGCAATACAGGAAACGATGTGGAGATAAGAAAACATCTTCTTGACAATTTGTGGGTTGTCCCTTATAATTATTTTTTATTATCCAAATATAATTGTCATATAAATGTTGAGATTTGTTCAGATATTAAGGTAGCTAAATATATTTACAAGTACATATGCAAGGACATGATATAATCACATTCCAGATTCATACTAATGATATAAATATAGAAGTTGATGAGATAAAAGAATAACAATCGGCTAGACGGGTTTCTGCACTGAGGGAGCATGGCCTATATTCTCTTTTAGTATCAACGAAATGTCTCCAAATGTATACCATCTTCAACTACATCTCAATGGACAACAACTTATTTCATTCAAAAGTACTGATAATATTAGTAAAATTATAAATAATCCAATGATCCAAAAAATAATGTTAGCTGAATTTTGTATAATGAACACAATAAACGACACTGATAAAAGTATAAACTTAATGTATCGAGAATTTCCTGAATATTTTGTGTGGTCAACAATGGATAAAATGTGGACAATTCGTATGCGTGGACATGCTATTGGACGCGTCGTGACTTGTCATCCCACTAAATGAGAAAGATATTACCTTAGATTACTTTTAATGAACATATGAGAACCAAAATCATATCAAGATTTGCTAACGGTAAATGAAAAACCTTGCACAACATTTAGAGAGACAGCTGAAAAAAGAGGATTGTTACTTTCAGATAATAATTTGATAGAATGCATGTCCGAGGCAGTAGATCATTATCAAATGCCAGCAAGTCTTAGACATTTGTTCTCTATATTGTTGATCTATTGTAGCCCAAGTAATCCAAAAAGAATTATGAGAAAAATTTAAAATATCCTTATCAGCGAATTTTGCGAGAATTCTAGACATCAGTACAAAGAAAATTTGTTATAGGGTGTTAAAGCATATTAATGATATTCTTCATTTAGTTGGTTGTGATATTAATGAATTTAAACTAGCTCCTAAAATAATTAAAACATTTGCGCTAACAAAAGAAACTAAAGATGTTTACTTTGAAAGAAATATTACAGTTAGTGAAGATGATATGCTCCTACATAATAAATTAAACATTGCACAAAGAAGAGCTTGTTATGTAATCCTAGATAGAATATTTTCAAATAAACCAGGTGCATTCTTTATAGATGGCCTTGGAGGAACTTGTAAAAACTTTTTATATCACAATTTATTAGCAACTGTAAGATACAGAGGTTTATAGCTTTAGCAACTGCAAGTTCAGGTGGGGTTTAAGGGTTATTTTGTGGCTAAGAATACCCCTAATCACCAGCGAAATCTGAAACTTCTTAATATTAAAAATACAGAAAAGACCCAAGCATAATTCGACAATATCATATCAGGTGGTCGAATGCTTGATTCAACTATTCCTTCATTTATTATACTAATGTATGTTTTCTTTTTCTTATAGTTACAATATAATGTCGTTAAAGCTAGAAAAGAATACGAGTCTATCTTGGCTGTGTCCAAAGATCACAATAGTCTGATTACCATTTGTCACGATTCAAAAATGGACCTGATGAAACTTGTCTATTACCACCGAGACAAGTCAGCCTCAACCCAACGAAACGAAAGAAAAACAGAAAGATAAACAAGAACAAGATACAAGCGGGAAACTTATTCTTTCTATTAATACCTCAAAACCTGGCTATCACATGTACAAGCAACTAACGTAAAAACAGAATTTGAAAGATAAATACAAGTCTCAATGTTTTGTTTCTCAAGTAGAACAAAACATAAAGTAAAGTAACAAGAGGGCCCATCGGGATGACAAATAGCTACCTCTCAAATTCCTTGACAAGCCTTGAAATCAGAAGAAGAAGGGGGAGATCACACGGGTCCGGACTCGAAACCTACACAAGTGTAGAAGCAAGGAGTGAGTACCAACGACACCGTACCCAACAAGCAACCTAATAAACAAGACAGTTTAGCTAGAAATCGAATACTCCTTTCATCTCAACCGAACTTCCTCAAACTACAACCTGCACAGAAATCAGCCCAACCTAACACTTCTACAATACACGGCTCACAAGGTTCAATATTCACAATTCAATAGTCACAAGTCAATAACTAATACGAAGCAAGTAAGTCAATCTTAAGTATCAAGTAGATATTTCACAAGTATTACTCGCATCATCACAATTAACAAGTAGGTCAATCATAAGCATCAAAATGCATCAAACCGCAATAATCAACTCTCGCAGGAAATATTTCTCATCGACTTTTAAGTCAAATCACTAGCCGGAACCATTTTCCATCGGCTTTTTTATAAAATCACTAGTTCGAACCGTTTTCCATCTGTTTTATATCAAATTACTATCCGAAATCATTTTTCATCGACTTTATAACACTTGCCAGAAATGACTTCGACATCATAACACTTATCGTAAATGACATCGGTATCATAACCCTCACATATCTCATTACGATGTTCAACAATTAATGCACACGAGCAATATCACACCACATGAAAGAGACAACAATTCATCAATCAAGCAAATAAGGGTCATCACAAGGCAATTCACAAGCATTATGATCAACACATAATCTTTAATTTAACCCATTTGTATTCATTAAGCTTAATCAAATGGGACAATGTATCCCTCACCTCATTCTCATTACTCCCAACAGACAAACAATGAAAAGAAGTAGAAACCTCTACTAGATCACAAAGTTTAAGAGATCACTTGCCTTAATGAAATCAATTAATCACTCCAAGAGTTGAGTCGTCCCCTTCCGAATCACTTTCGAAGCCACACAATCTATATGCAAACAAGTATTCACAATAAATTTCTGGAAACAACAATACCCACATCAATTTTCTTGAAAAATGGGACAATCAACATAAAACCTGATTTCAGAAAGAATGTTTGAATAAGAAATTTAATACTTAAAAATGATATTCAAGGCTTTAGGAACTCATTGGTGAAAACCATTTCAAAAAAGAAATCAAAATCAGCTCAACCAATTCCATTTTGGTTTAAAACTTGAGTTCTTGAAAAACCTTGTCATTTGCCAATCAAAATCCCAAGTTTTGATGTTAAAATCCATAAATAATCAAAGGGAAGTGAAGTTTTTGGATCACAAGAACTTACCCAAAAGATGTAGCACAAGAAATCTCTTCAAAACCTCCAAGAGTTTCCCAAGCTCAAAAATGGAAAATGGGACTTAAACCTCAAAATTTCATGCCATAAAGGGTCTCTGATGTTGCAAAAGCGGACTTCACAAAAGCGAAATTTTCAAAAAAGAGGTTTTACGTTTATTTAATTTTTCTATATTTTATATTCATATATTCTTAAAATATATGATAGTTAACCATAATTTGATGATTTTTTTTTCAATTGACAGTATGATATTTCTTGTAATAATTCGTAAGATATAAATAGACACATAATAATTATTGTATGTTACACAATACTATAAATATTTAATTTTTAGGTTATTGATTATAATTTTTAAAACCTTTTCAATTGAATCAATTGTTAAGCAAACTATCAAAATTATTCTAGAATAAAAATATAAATAAGACTTCACCTTGATTACAAAACTAGTCTAAATTATCAATATTGCAGTAATTGTTATGCTTTAGAAGACATTTTTATTTTTTTGGATTCCCACCCGTGTTCGGAGCCCACATTGGAGCTCCGACTAAATTCGGATCGCGCACTACAGGGCCCATTCGGGGGGGGGGGGGGTGGCGCTCCCAACAACATTTTCTCCATACCAAGGCTCGAAACCGAAACCTCTGGTTAAGGGTGAAACACTTCCACCAGTGCACCACAACCCATGTTGGTCTTTAGAAGACATTCAAAGTTAAGACAATGTCCTTTTAAATTTAATTATTTGATAATCTAATTAGATTGAGCTTGAAATGTCTAAAAAGACACCTCCAAGAATTGAAGACAACCTTACAAAGCCAATATTAGCCATTGATTCAAATTGAAGTGAACCAGATAAATCAAGAAGTAGAAAGGAAATTTAATTGCTTACGACTTTTAATTATAATTACATTAATTGTCTTTTTAGAAAAAATAATAAAATTTTATAAATGTGTGGCTAATGATTGATAAAAGATTGACAACAAACTACTCCCTCCGTCCATCACTAGTTTGTCCATTATATATTAAAAATAGTTGTCCAACAATACTTGTCCAATTTAGAAAATTAGGAGATAATTTATATTTTGTGTTTATTTTACCCTTGTTATTAAATACTATTTATCATCTAACACATTTCTCAAAACATTAAATTTAATAAAGTCAAAGGATAATACATTAATATTACTTATATTATTTATTGTTTCTTTAGGAGTGTGTCAAGTCAATAGTGAACAACTATTATTGGACATATTAAGAAAATTTCAATTAATACTAATAATAAATACGTAATTTTATTTATATTTATATGTATTAACATTGAATAATTTTAAGGCTTTATTTTTATTGCTTCAAGCGCCATTAGGGTTGGGCCGTCCTGCTTGTAAGAACAGTTAATGCAATCGAAATTTTGAACTTCGGGGTGTTAAACCCAAACCTAAACATGAATTTCAACTTGTTATGTATCATTTTTTGTGTATGGTATTTTTGTGTTTTTTTTTTGTTGATGTTTCATGATGTTCTTTGGATACCCATTTTTCTTGATTAATTATTATTTTTCCATGTAGTATATTTTATTAATTTTGATATTATTCTGTTATGTGGTTTACTTTTTCTGGGATTTTGTTGAGTATGAATATTGTGTTTTGGTATTTGAGATTTTGAAGTTTTGTGGTAATTTTTGGACACCCATATGGCTTTCTTAATTTTTTATTTTTTTTCACCTTTAATTCTGGTAGTATTATTTTGTTATGGGGTTTACTTTTTTTGAGAATTTGTTAAGTATTGTGTTTTGGATATTTGAGATTTCGAAGTTTCGTGGTAATTTTTGGATACCAATATGCCTTCTCTCGATATAGCTACAATATCTATATCTATAGGTTCTTTCTTTCAGAAAAGACATAAAGTGACATCTGAACTTGTCTCGAATTTTCAAAAAAACACTTTAACGATGCGGGCGTTCTATTACCCCACTAAATAATTTTGAACTCATATTATTATATCATTTTTGTCCACCTAACATAGAGAGAGTGTGCACTATCTCAAAAAGAGTGAGCAACCTAAAATAACTAATAATATAATTTTATTTTTACAAGTATTTAATTATAAATATATTTTCTTATTTTTCTTATTATTTTAACTTTTTTCCTTTTTATTTTTTCTCTTTCTTTCTTCTTTCTTCTTCGAAAATTCATTGTCATCTCCATTGAAGCATCTCACTTTCAATGTCACCACTTTTACCACAAGTTCATCTTCCTTTTTTTTACTACTATTAGTTTTACTCTCTTTAATTTTAAAACTTTATATAAATATTTTCTTACATTTCGAACAATTTGATAAACCCATTAGATTTCAAGATGATTAGGAGGTATCATATAGTTTTTTTTTATCCGATTTCAATTAAGTTCTTTCAATTTTCGGGGAATTCATTGATTCTTTTAAAACTATCATTTCTAATTTTGAAGTTATATGAAAATGAGTAACTGATGATACCTTCAAAATTTTAAATTTTCTTAAAAAAACAATTAGTTTTGTTATCAATAATTCAATAAAGTCTAGAAAATAGTATGAATTCTTTTTCTATTTTTAAAATCACTAAAATAAAGAATTTAACTTGAGAAGAAGAAAAAGAAAAAAAGAAAGAAAGAGGAGTTCAACTTGACGTGGTGGGTGGGGTGAGGGTGGGAGGTGAAGAAAAAGAAAGAAAATGGAGGGATGAATTACTTGAAAGTGTAAGTCAAAAAGTAAGAGAGAGAGAGAGAAATAAAGAAAAAAAAAGATAAGGAAAAAACTTAAAATGAAAAAAAAATTACATTTTAATTAAATTAACACGTGTCATGTAATGATTGGTTTGTGAACACATTTGGTTCTTAAAATCTGGGGTTAATCGAAAAATGATATAATAATATCTGTTCAAAATTGTTTAGTGGGGTAATAAGACGGTTGTAAAGTTAATATGTCTATTTGAAAATCTGGGACAACTTCAGTGTTGACTTTATGTTTTTTCTCTCTTTCTTTTAATCTCTATAATTATGTATTGCTATGTTTTCTTCATTGTCATTTTTCTTTTTATACCTATTTTGATTTATTGTACTAGAATCGGGTTCTTCGAAAACAATCTCTATACCTCCCTGAGGTAAAACTAAGGTTTGCGTACGCATACACTCTACCTTCTCAAAACCCTAGTACTTATGGAATTTGGTCGGGTATGTTATTGGTAGTATATGAAAATAAGTGACATAAGATATATAATACTAGTAGGTGTATAAGATAAGTATGAGGATTTGTTTCGTTGATAATTTGTGTAAACCTATAATTTTGACTTGGAAATGGGTTGAATAAAAAGTCTCCTTTAGGATTTAGTTTATTCTCTTTTAATGTGATTTTCCAATCAATTTACTGATGGTGAACAAGAAGATACTTATTCAGCATTGATTTTAAGAAAATACAATGTCACTACTGATTCATCAATTTTATTTATTTAAGTTACAGAAATGAGTCTTTTTGGGTTGCCGACCTGAGTCAACAACGGTTGCATCCACTGTATCAAAAATGATCTTTAGCAATAATTAATTAACAACAATAATTTAATTGCCACTAAAAATATATTTTTAGCGGTATTTAGCATTTTATATAAATGCTCCTAAAGCCTATATCGACACTAAATCCAATGACAATTAATTAATGCCGATAAAAGTTTTATCACTCTTTCTTAATGTGTATATTTATTGTCACTAAAAGTTGTTATTGTTGTAGTGATCTGATTAACCATTTGATAAGTTTGAGTATCATCATCAAGTAGAGATAAAAGCCACCATCAAAGATTCAGGACAACGGATTAAAGCTGAAAAGTGTATTGTATCTTTGGAGATGTGATGACGCTCTAGTGAGGAGGTGCGAAAGATTGATTGTCGGGATACAACCTAGAGGGATAGAGTAGGCAGAAGCAGTATTGAAGAGAGGTGATTAAATAAGATATGACGCAATTTCATATTACCGAGGACATAATTCTAGATAGGAATGAGTGGAGGTCGTGTATTAGAGTTGAATGTTAGTAAGGGTGAAGTGTTGTCTTGTCATGCGTAGGTTTAGGCTTATTAATGTTGATATAGTACTAGTCGTACCCTTGTAGTTTTTATCTTATGTTGTGTATTGTGTTTTTGATTACCACACTATTTTTGTTGTTGTTATTAGATTCTCTCTTTCTTTTAGACTTTACACTACTTTTCTTATTAACGGTCATGCTTTCTTCATTATTTTCTTCTTCTTTTACTTGAGTTTGATGCACTTGAGCCGAGGGTCTTTCGGAAACAACATCTATCTTATCGAGGTAATGATAAGGTCTGCGTACACTCTACCCTCCCTCAAACTCCACTTAATGCCTTATCGAGGTAATGATAAGGTCTGTGTACAGTACTCGACCCTCTCCAAACTTCACTTAATGGGATTTCGCTGTTGTTGTTAGCATGGTAGGGAAGTCGCCTGGACTTCATTGTTAAAACAGCAACAAGGAGGTTTCTCATAGGGAGCTTATTAGGAAAGTATACGTTAACTTTCTCTTTAATGTTTGTACACCCTAATACTTATATATTCCATCAGTGACCTTTGCCAAACCAGTGATTATAAAAGTGTTTTTTTGTGTAATAATATTAGAAAGAGTTGAATTTGCAAATTAGTTGGGTAGAGCTTAGGTGGCCTCTTTTTGTTTTGCCTTACTACATAGAGTTTGAAAAATGGCTTCATGTTTATCCACAAAATATACGATAAAATTTCAACTCCAAAACAAATATGAAGTTAATCAAAATTGACGAGAGGAAGTTGCTCGAATGATAAATATTTCTCACTTTCAACTTGAAGGTTATAAGTTTGAATCACTAAAAGAGCAAAAAGGATGGAAGATCCTAGGAATAGGTAGAAAAAAAAAAGTCAATCAAAATTTGTTGGCGAATTATATATGCTAGTATTGGCAAGGGTGGATCTCAAGTGTGAAAAATAATGTTACAAAAGATATTCTTGAAAAGTAGATGTGATGGGAACCTGAAGGTGATTCATCAAATATTTGACATGATAACTGGACTAAGCTAGGCCCTCTTACATCAAATACCTCAGGAATAGTGGCGGACTCAAAAATTATATCAAGGGTGTTCAAGATTTTTTTTTCTTTTTCTGATAAGTGAGTTGAATGTTATTTGTTTAACCTAGGAATTCTACCATGAACAATCCCAACATTTGTCAATATCCAAAACAAACAATCGTGTTTTTTTTCTTTTTGATGCATTGATTTTATATGATAAAAATATATGATTGTTGTGTATAAAGTGAAATATTGATTGAACAAATGCGTCTAGCTTTACGAAACATAAATCACACCAGCAGAGAATTTTTTTTTCTTAAAAAAAGAAGAATATAAAACGCATGTATCGATTTTAGCTTTGAGTTTAAAGTTGTTTACATATATAAACACAAATTTTTAATGTAAAATGTTGGATTATTTTGTTTTCATCCTTCGAAAGTGTATTATATCCTAGATAAAATTAGAAATACACGATATCTAAATATACAAATTTCAAAATTAAAATAATATATTCATATATGTTACTCTATATTATTAAAATTGTAATATTAATAATTAAGAAACTTGAGGAACATTTAAGAATTTCAAGTAAATTAAAATTAATAAATGTATGATGCAAGAATAATGGTGTGTGTAATGTTGTGTTCTGCTCTCAAAATAAAACCAGAAAAAAGTTGTGCACTCTGTGGATTCGAACCCGCGAACTCCAGGAGGAAAATGAGCACGCTTAACCACTGTGCGAATGGAAGAGCTTATGTCAAGGATGTTCAACATTAATTATTTATCCCTTAAGCCTAGCCCCTTGTGTCACACTTCCCTGACACTGCGTAGGTCGAGCTCTTAAATTCTGGTTCCTGAAATCACTTCTATTCTTTGGTGCAGGCGCACTAGCTGACGATGGAGCAGGCCCAATTGGCCTTTGCTGAAAAGATGACCGATATACATTTCTGGTCTTCTGCTGGCCGGGCTCATGACCTATTGTCTTAGCCCTCTTACTGCGGAACTCTTCCCTGTCTTTCAACTTATCTTCCTCAACCTGCTGCACATGGATCATAAGCCTGGCTATGTCCATGTCCTCTATCAACAATCAACATAGCCACCTTACCTTCCTTACTAGACAAACGGGATAACCCAGACACAAATAAATTCATCCTACTTCTCATATCAGCCACCATATTCCGAGCATAATGGGATAACTGAGTGAACTTGAGGCTGTACTCTTGCACACTCATCGACTCCTGTTTTAGATTCAGAAATTCTCTTACCTTTGCTTCCCTTAGCTCACGGGGAAAGAAGCACCCCAAGAAAAGCACCTTCAAACACCGCACAACTCAAAAGTGGTGCCCCTTCTGCCCTGCTCTTCTTCCATTGATCGTACAATATCCTAGCAATACCTTTGAGCTAGTATGAAGCTAACTCCACACGCTTTACATTGGCAACACGTATAACCTCAAATACTTTTTGCAGTTCTTCCACAAAGTTTTCCGGATCATCAGTGATATTCGACCCTGTTAACTCTATGGGATTCATCCTCAAGAACTCACGGATTCTGGATGTATCAGCCACATCCTGACAACCCACTCTTTATTGACCAGCTTGATTTTCCATAACTTGAGTCAACACCTGGATAGCATTCCAGAACTCAGCATTGGTGACATCTCCCTGAGGGGGTTGCACTTCTGGTGCATTAGGAACCTCTTGACCTTGAGGATTAACATTCCTCCTAGAAGGACGTCCTTGAACAGTTCTTCGTGGAGACATAATTTGAAAAGACACGCGTAAGAATGGATTAGAGAGAACTTTTATCGAGTTGAACTCGAATAAGAAGAAAGTGAAATATTTCCTGAATGTCGCAGCATCCTAATTATATATATGGCGCGCTTCACACCGATAAACAGGACCATACAAACACAACTTCATAGACACTCTAAAACTCTTGAACTCTGTGCTCTGATACCAAATTTATCACGTCTCGAACCTACACCCTGGACGTGGCCGACACTCAAGAACCATCGCTGGTACTTAAGCAAACCCTTGGCCTGGCTGACTCTTTAGCGAAAGACTTACTCAAGCAAAATGGGACTCCAAGTGCATAATCAAACTCAAAATGTCTCAATGACAACTTAATCAATGAATATATGGAAATACTTTAAATAAACATAAGTAACCGTCTCAAGGTCTCAAATATAAACAAGGAAAATAATGAAAGACTTCTCAACTTCTAACTATCTATGAAGCCTCTAAATACTAAGATAGATATCGGGACATGACCCTCGATAATTTAACAAAACATAAATAAGTGTGAAGCCCTCCGAAAATTAAGGAGGCTCACCAAAGCTAGCTGGAGTGTAAATGGTATCAACGAAGTGCCTGTAGATGACCCTGAACACCTGTATCTGCATCATAAATAAGATGCAAGTCGAATGACATCAGTAAATTGAATGTACGAGCATGCAAGGGGAAACTGAAAGCATAGATAATTGAACTGATAAGGTTGGAAGACATACTCACCTCAACTCAACTCCAATATAAAAGCAATAATAAGAGATGCAATATTTAAAGCTTTAAAAACAGTAGATATCAACTCAAGATGTATAAAAATATAGTAAGTTATTCTTTACTCTTATTTGGGATATTCTCTAACCGAAAACCATCACTTTGAGCTATGTGATGATACAACGTCTCCTCCACGCTGCCAGAATTGTCTTATTACTTTTCGGGGTATAAAATATGTAACACCCCAGAAATTTTTGAGCTAAGACTCGAACCATTCTTCGTAATGAGTGAGTTTTTACCAAGAAATTTAAAATTTCTTAAGTGTTAAGGTCACTAGATATAACACCTTGAGTTCCAAAAAAAACTAAAGAGAATTCATTCAAAAGTTCTTTTAAGTTTTGGGTCAACTTCAAACGACCATAACTTTTAGCACATGATGAGTTAGGAGACCCATAAGATATCAAATGAAAGATATCTGAGTCCTCTTTCCAACGCCACCGAGTTTGCTAAATTTCAAGTTTGAATGAGGGAGATAAGCCTGTTTGAGTTTAGCCTATCCAGTTAAGGAAAGTTACCTGAGTTAATAAGGGGTATTTTGATCTTTTCCTTAACCACTAGCCTAGCTAATTTTTGTTAACCTTTTAGGGGTCTAAACTGATTGAAATCAGTGTTAGTTATTCCAGAACACGCTTAGAGTTTGGAGAGGAGTTCAAGAAGAGGAAAAGAGGAGAAAAAGGGAGAAAAGCTTCAAGCGTTCAAGATTCTTGCGATCTTCAAAGGATTTCGCCAAGGATTTGAACCTATAGAGGTATGCAAGTTCTCATAGTGTTGGGTTCGTTCACCCACACGCCAATCACGTGATTTTTATCCGTAATTTCGTTCTTGAGGTTGAATGATTTGAGTTCTTGAAGGGTTCTTGAGGTTTTAGCTTCATTCCTTGTTAATGAACTCTTGTTGAATTTTTGAGGCGAGGGTTTTTTAATAAGATGAGTTAATTGATAGATTCTTGTGTGGATTTTGCTAATATTGTTCCGAGTAATTAAAATTCGTTAATTTTGACCTTAGAACTGAAGTGGGCATGAGTTGAATCGATTTTGGAAGAGGAAGAAAAGTCGAACAGAATTCTGCGCCCAGGTCTGCGTCGCGGAGAGGACGTGAACTCACTGTCCAAAAATTTATTTCGCGACCAAATATTTTAATTCTGCTCCGCGTCGCGCCTTTGCTCCCCAGTCAATGTCTTCACTCGTTTGTTATTATCAACTATCTAAACCCCATTTAATAATCAAGAGATCCTGTATATCATGAATCATAACTCTTGAATTCATAATTCAAATTCAAGAAAGAGTTAAGAGTAGAGTTCAAGAAAGTCTTTGAGTTAAATTGTGAATCCCTTGAGATCAACTATCGATTTGAGTTGAGTTTTGAGGAAGTAAGTATGAGAATGAGAAGAGTTGTACCCATGAGTTCTATAGTTTCGTTGAGACCCTTGAGTCGAGTTGTTCATGTCCATAATTCCGCATGAACTCCATAAATTGAGTATCTTTGAGAGGAGTAGTATCTTCGAGTTCTAAGTTCTTGAGTATTGAGTTCCTAATCCTTTTTGAAACTATATTTCATAATTATGGATTACCATATGTTATACATGGAGGTCCTTGAGTTGAGTCGGTCATACCCATAATTCCGGATGAACCCCATGAGTTGAGCATTCATAAGATGAGTAGTATCATTGAGTCCTTGAGTTCTGGAACTATTGAGTTTCGCGTATTGAGTTCTATATGTGGTTATTAATTTAAACCCTTGAATTGAGTCGTTCACGTCTATAATTTGGCATGAACCCTATTTTGAGAAGTCTTTTTATAATTATTTATAATTTATTTAAAGACTTGAGTAAATGAGTATGAGGATGAGGAGTGTCGAGTTTTATTTTTCAAAATGAATATATGGGAACTAAGTATTCCCAAGAGTAAATGTTTTTACATTTAATATGAGAGGAAACATCGATTTTCAAATGAGTTCATTAGCAGTTTTTAAGTATAATCTCTTTTATGTGAAACCTTTTGAGTAATAATCTCAAAGTTAAAGGATGAGGAAATGTTTTTTAAAAACATATGAGCATGAGTTATATTATTGGGAGTAGTATTGAGCACCGATACGGGGGAGAGTTTAGACAACTCACAGCCCCCATAAACCATGTAGCCAACGTGGGTACAAAATGGTCATACTTTTTAGATGATTCTTTATTGCTTTTTAAGCATAACTTAGTGGATCCACTTAGTTGAGGAGTTATATACCCCGACAAGGTATAAGACAGTTCTGGCAGCGTGAGCGAGATATTGTATCATCACATAGCTCATAGTGATGGTTGTCGATTAGAGAATCTCCCAAATAAGAGTTATTATTGTATTTTTACATATAAATGAGTTATTATTATATTTTTACATACAATTGAGTTGCTATCTATTGTTTTAAAGCTTTCCATATATTGCATCTTTTATTGTTGCTTTATCCTTGAGTATCTTGAGTTAAGTATCTTATCCTTGATTTGAGTATCCTATTCTTGAGGGGAGTTTGAGTTGAGTTGAGTGAGTTTGAGAAGAGGTAAGTATGTTTCTTTTCTATTAGTTCAAACTTATGTTTATGCTTTAGAATTCTCCTTACATTCTCGTACATTCCATGTACTGACACCATTTGGCCTGCATCTTTTATGATGCAGATATATGTATTCAGGGTCATCAATAGAAGCTTTGTTGATACCACTTGCAGTCCCAGTTAGCTATGGTGAGCCTCCTTGCTTCCGGAGGGTTCCACTTTTATTTCCAGTTTGGTAGGATGTTGTGGGTCTTGTCCCGATAATCCTTCTGTAATAGTAGAGGATTCATAGATAGTTTAAAGGTCGAGGAGTTTATCATTATTTCCTTTATTGTTATATTTTGAGTCCATGAGGCATTTAACTAATACTTGTTAAATTATTTTCAGACGATTATTGGAGTTGAGTTTATATTATGTTTTAAAGTTATTTTTGCATCATGAGTTTTCATTTTGCTTGAGTAAGTTTTCCGCTGAGTAATGAGTCAGGCCAATGATTCGCTTGGAAACTAGCAATGGTTTTCGAGTGCCGGCCACGTCCAGGGTGTTGGCTCGGGGTGTGACCCTTTACCCATGTTGGCTACATGGTTTATGAGGAATGCGAGTTATCTGAACTCATCCTCATATATGTGCTCAATACTACTCTCAATAATATATAAACTCATACTCAAATGTATAAAACATAACTCTTTCTCAATTTGAGGTAATTACTCAAAAGATCCTCTTAAAAGAGGTAATACTCTGAGTTTTACATGTTTCATCTCAAATTCCTTGGGATCTTACAATTTCTGTTGTCATTTCAATCTTAATTCAGAGAGGTATAAATATGTTCTTTAACTTGACCTCAGTTGTTTTTTATGGTGTGCACAAGTAGACATCTAAACTTGTATAAAATTGAAAAAAATTCATTGGGAGCACAAATTCTAATTTAATCGGATTGATACGGATATCGAATACCACTTGAAAAGCGGGGGGGGGGGGGGGGGGGGGGGGGGGGGGGGGGGGGGGGGGGGGGGGGGGGGGGGGGGGGGGGGGGGGGGGGGGGGGGGGGGGGGGGGGG
>JAJONR010004535.1:0-41230 GCA_029582245.1 Solanum etuberosum | reverse complement strand
AAGAAATAGCTACAATCCCAGAAATATATAAAGCATTTACCACATATAAAAGAATCACCAAGGGAACTTTATTTTTCATAAAGTTCTATACAGCCCCGGCTGAGATAGTTTTCAATGAAATAAAACCTATCATTCATGTTATAAAAATAGGACTTACCCGAGACATGATTATACCTGAAAAGATAAACCAACAACCCGAAATACCCAAAGTAGAAATACCAGACTTCTATGCCAATAAAAGAATTATAGGTATATCTACTATACTAAGCGAACTAGCCCATAACTACCTAAATGGAAATTCAGTATGGAGCTATTATTCAAGAGATCAGACAATGATATATGCTCATTCAGAAGTTAGGGAAAATGATATGGAAGAGATAAGAAAATGGGTCATAACATTGCTTCAACCAGAGCAACAGCCCATTACCAGAGCTATAAAAAAAGATTTCATTTCACAAGGTATGATGACCAGATATTGCAAGATAATCGGATCAGTGTATCCCAATCACATATGCTCAAGATGCCACGGAAAAGATAACATCATCCCGGACATCCAGTTAGACGAAGACAGCTAGGATGAATAAAGGAACCAAATAAAGGAACTACGGAAAAAACTAAAGACAGATGGACGATCCAGAAATAAAAAAGCTACTTGAAAAGCGACATAAAGAAAATGGCAGACAAAGAGATAGAAAATAAAAGAGAAAGATAACAAAGGATAAGAAGATAAGCAAGGATTCCTGGAACAAGACATAAAAGTAGAAAAAATATGTAAAAAGTCTTAAAGTAAATAGTGTCTATAAGTCCCACTTTACTCACTATGACGAAAGTGGAAAAACTGTTGGGACGCGTCAAAAGTCGTAAAAGTTAATAGTATTAGACAGATGTAAAGTAGAAATAGTAGATAGACAGGTGTAAATATTTGTATAGTCTACGCGTTTTTATCTTTAGCTATAAATAGAGAAGCCATTTTGGCTATCAAGGGCAAGCCTTTCCACGGAGAGCAAAAGCCTGTTAAATAATACTCAAAAATATATCCAGTTCACTCAAGCTATGAAAAAATCCGAAGAACTACAAAATGAGGTATATTTATTTAGAAACATGTGTAACTAATTTCTTATATTCCTAATAATCTCTTGAATATCATATTGCATGTTATTCATTATCTTATAGTACTGTTATAAAGAATAATTTTGTAAGTTTGCCATGAGATGTATGCTGAGAGTAGTTTAAGCCCAGACTACGCCATCCTAAAAGGCGAAACCATTAAGGCATGGGGCCATGAGAAGGGAGTAGCCACAGTTGAGGCGCTGTTAGGGTAAAATGATTAAAGCAATATGATCATGGTAGTGACAAAAAAAAATTGTTCTTAATAACTTATTATAAAATAATGAACAATATGATAGACATAGAGGTTAGAAGGAATATGATTAGTAAACACAGTTAATAAATTATGGCTCATACTTACCTGCTAGATGATAATTATGAATATAAGATAGCAATATTGTACATACTGAAAGAACTTAATGAAGATATCAGAAATATAATTTATAACAAACTACTAACCTTTGAAGTATTAGAACTAATGACACAGGGATGGACAAAATTAGTTCTAAATAAAGAAGATTATCAAAGTATAGACCTATACGATTTAGATATATACCAAGACCAATGACTAACTACGAATACCTAAAATACTGGTCAGACACGGTAAAATCTATAGACCTACTACAAAAACTCATTTAAACCAACATAGATGAATATATTAAAACTCAGGATATAGAGTATCTAGAATACATTACAAGTAATGTTGAAGAAGTAAAGAGACTTAGGTCATTAAAAGAAGAATACTACCTAAAAGCATTTAGTACAATATAAAATGATTAATCAAGAATACTTACAACAATGGATAGAAGTAAAAGTACAAATAGATACACTACAGAGCCTAATAAAAATAGGCTTAGATCTATACTTAAAGACCCAAGATATCGAGCATTTAAGAACAGTTAAGATCGACATAGACAAAATAATTAGCAAAACCCCACTAGAACAAGAACTATATCATAAAGCATTTAGTCAAATATGACTACTAACACAATAAACCCAGAAATTAAAGCTAATCGAAGCTATATTCGACCTACCCTACAAAAATGGTATGCGGAATGAACCAGAACATCAGCTCATTTTCTAAGCTGAATGAACAAGAACAAGTTTCATCAACAATTTTCTAATCTCAGCTAGATCGTACTGGGTAAACTTTCTAAGGTCCACTACGGATCAATGGTAGATCTCCTCTCAAGAGTGGAACAGATTCAACTACAAATCACCTAAGTTTTCATTTCAAGCTCTAATCAGCTGCAGTGATTTCATATATGGAGTATTTCTTAGAGAAAATCGGGTCTTTAATCTTACAAGAGTATCACAACTCATGGACTGCATCTCAGATCTACAGAAAGACCCACATCGTGTTGCTGGGTATGTTTTCTTCCCCATTCACGCCTCTTTTGTTCAATTAATCATTGCATGTGTTGCTTGTTTTTGCTAAGGAACTTAGCTTGTTGTAGATTTCAGTACTTGTTCTGATCTCTACTAAATTATATTATATGTTAGGTGGGTTCTTTTAAAAAAAATGTAAGGGTTATGATCTGGTTTTGTTGTTTTTACTTTTTAATAAATAAAGGGTCCCTAAGACCCACTTTTTAATTTAAAAAAATAAAAATAAAAATTTCGTACTATTTTTTATCCTATTTTCACATGATATATATATATATATATATATATATCAATAGGCACGCTCATCACAATTGTAGATTTAAATCAAAAGAAAGAGGCGTCTACTACTTCTTCGTACAACCCGAACATACCATCCTATTAGACCAAAAATGACCTTCCAGAGCTAACCGCACTGACGAAATTCTCATTTGAGAATATTTAAAATGTTAACTGAAGTCAAATTTTGACCAAAAACTTAAAAGGTAAACTCCTAACGGCACAAACTACAAATGAAAGCCTCAAAATCCGATCCAACCATCCTATTAGACAAAAAGTGAACTTCCAAAGCTAACCGCGTTAAAAAGAGTTCGATGAATCACCTCTCACTATTCAGCTTGCCTTTTAATGCTCTAGGCTGCACGTGTTTGAACCTCAGTCGGCAAACTTGTTTGAGTCAGCCTTTCACATTTGGTGAATCGCTGCGTACCACCTTGGTTTACTTTTTGAGCATTTAATCTTTCTTTTTACACTATCATTTTTGGCGATGATCAATAATTTGCCTTTCTCATTTGGTGCATCGCCTTCTCTATTAGAATTCGCCGACCTGTTTCGATAGACACAAGTGCTATGCAATATCATTTTGGGCAAGGTCATGCTCACTAGGAGATCCGCCTTTCTCATTTGGTGATCAACAATGTATAGTTTGCACTTCTTTTTGCATTTTGGCCATTCTTTCAAACATTAATCCTTGCCTTGCCCATTTACCTTCGTAGCTACAAAGCATCAACATTTTATTAGAATAGGAAAAAAATAGGAATTGAGGACACTAATTATTGAGCTAAATAGACCTCAAATGAGTGCAAATCTATCACTCATCAGCGGCCAATTCCGCATTTTCTACTGGTGTCACTCCTATGATCATCAAAACCTTATACACCTCATCAATGAACTCTTGAGGATCTTACTCAACCTTGGAACCATGAAACTCCGAGGGATTCATCCTAGTAAAGTCCCCCACTCTAGTTGATGTCGTACCACATTTGGGTTCATGGGGACCACTACCACCCTATTTGCTTAAACCGTCATTGCTTGAGCCAACACTTGAATAGTGGCTCAGAACTCTACATTGGTCACTTGCTCGGCCAAAGGGTCAGTCAGAACTTGAGGAGCTTCGTATTCCACATTCTCATTCGCATTTCTTCTAATGTATGCTCTTCGAGGGGTTATATCCTGAAAATCATCGAATAATGATTAGGAGAGAGACATATAGAGTTCCACTCTATCGCACAAATTTAATATGATGAAAGAAGTGGAATTCCCTAAACATCTTATAGACTCTTATTCATAAGTGTGTCACGCTTCACACTCATGAACAAGACTCTACCCGACGTGGCTTGTAAGACATCCTAGGAAATTTATAAACCTAGCTCTGATACCAAGTTTGTCACAACTCAAAGTATATCCTAGGCGTAATATGGCGTATAGAACCCCGAAAGGCCCTACACAAACCACTTAACATAGATCATACACGATAATAGTGTCACGACCCAAGGTAGCCCCTAAGTGTAACATGACGTATAACACCCCGAGAGTCCCCATACACGCCACTTACCTTTCATCATACAAGCAATAGAATAAAGAGATTAAAAGACAGTTTTAATATATCAAAGTTTTAGAGAGAAAAGAGGAAATCTAAACATCGTCTCAAAGCCATCTAGTACATAATAATGAATATGGGCATAACCCGTACATCATGTTCCAAAACTGAAAGTAAGGAAAGACTAAAAACAATAAATGTCCGGTCCTCGAAGCATGAGGACTCACCAAATTTTGAAATCTCCTCTAAGAACTCTAGCCACAAAATTGGAACCCTGACTGTCAAACCCTATATTTGGGGAAATGTAGGCAAGAGTATGCGTTAGTACAAAAAATATACCAAGTATGATAGTCATGCATAAAAATATATAAAGTCATGTTAAAAAGGGACATTTTCATTAGCATGCAATGATCAAGCAAAAGTCGTAAAACATGATCAACGCAAGTGAACACCATCTTAAATATATATGAGATACTTCCTTGAAGTAACCTTAGTTCATCTTAAATTTCTTATGGGAACTAGCCTTAACCGACATATAAGACCATGTGAGCTATTAACATGGAATTCGGTGTCTCCCACACTGAAAAATAGTGTCCTACATGACAAGGTAAGGACTATGAACTTCTAGCTTATGTGGATTCACTAGCTAATGTCTATCTAGACAATCCTATGTTGGCACATAGTTTATGGGACATGGGTAATCGCCACTTGTCCACTCGGTACTAAGCTTAACTTCCAAGGAATACTTCTTATTCATATTCATCTTAGCTCTTAAAGGAACATGGGTAATCGCCTCTTGTCCTTACATCATATGACATGGGTAATCGCCTCTTGTCATTTCAATTAGAGAGCATGGGTAATCGCCTCTTGCCTCTACATTAGAATAGCTCCTTAACATTTGGTTCATTTTTGGTGAGAAGACCTTTCAACCCTAAGAACCCTTATTATGTGAGAACACAATTCACAATCATGCTTTCATGTGTATATGAGAAATCCTTTCAACAACACAACAACAACATCATCATTGATAATTCACTCTCAAAGTATCCTTAAACATTTACATAAATTTCATGAGAACATGCTTGATTTCATAAACGCTTCTTTCATAATCCAAAACCCACATCATATGATCATAACTTAGAAAATATGGGAATTACATGGGTTCATGGGGGATCATAATATAAACATGACATTAACTCAATTCATGCATAAGAGATCATAAATCTATCAACTAAATCAATAATTAAAAGAACCCATAACATAGAAGAAAAACCCTAACTCAATTGGAGATTTCTAACTTTGTAAATTGGAGAAGTTGGGAACTCCATGGAGGAAAGGGCTCCATGGATGAAAACCATCATACCTCAATGCCAATTACTTAACTTCAATGGTGGAATTGGAGACTTTACTTGAAACCCTAGGTTGAACCCTTCTTCTTCAACTTCTAGAGAGAGAAATATTTGAGAGGTCTTCTTTTGTGAATTTGAGAGAATGATTTCAATTGAGTAAATTTTGGGTTTAAAACATTTATATAAGGGTTTTGGTGAAGGGTAAAATGACATAATATTAGGATAGGATAATTAGGAAAAGACCCAAAAGCCCTTAAGAAATAACTTTTGAACCCAGTCGACGGTGGGAACCGATGGTCAACCTACGGGCCGTCCTGTCCCTCCGTCGATTGGTTCAGAGATTTAAATTTAAGGACCTCAAACGATGGGACCCACCCACGGGTCGTGGTCCAGACGATGGGCCGTGGGTCTCAACTGTGGTCCTCAACTTTTGACTTCAAAATCACTCTAAGTCTGGGACTCACCTACGAGACCTATCTATGGCTCGTGCTTTGAAAGGCGGGCCGTCCTGGTGTACTGTTGAAAAATACTGAAAACTTGACATTTTGAAAAAAATAATCTGGCCAACCACGGCCATCACCTCTGGTTCGTGGGTCATTCCACGGGCCGTGGATGTCTCCGTAGGAGCTGGCACCAGATCAGTTTTTTGAAAACTGAATTTTCTCTATTTTGAATCTGAGGTGTTACAAATAGAGATAAAGATTTCAAAAGTAACAATCTTATATTATGAAAGAGTTTGACAAAGCAGAAGTCTACCATAGTCTCAACAAGCCATCTAAACATAAAAAAGAGTGGTTCGGACGTAACCCATACACCAAATACATCATCTGAAAACTAGAATGACATAAAGAAATTAAAAGTGTCTCGGTCATTGGAACATGAGGACTCACCAATTCTTGAATCCGATAGAATGATCAACTATCCAAGAGAGTGAGAGGTAGGAGCGTCGGACCCTATATTAATGAGACAATGTAGGCACAAGTGTGAATTAGTACATAGAATGTATTAAGTATGGGGAAATATGCAAAAATAGACATGATAGCATGAATAACTTAAACATGTGAGATATGACCAACATTTGAGCATTTAAAGGCTTAATGAAGCAAATATATATATTTCATTAGATATGGTCAACACATTTAAATTAAGAGACATAAGAAGGATTTTGAAGAAACATATTCATTTTGTGGGATATTAGTTTTAACTAACAATAAGACCATGAGAGCTATATCATTGAATTCGGTATATTCCTCATACAAAAATAAAGGGATTTACTTGCCAAGATAGAATCCGTACACATCATCTTATGCTAAAGTGGATCCACTAGCTAGGTCATTTAAGACAATCCTATGGGGGCACGTAGTTTGGGACTAGAGGTTGCTACTAGAGAATACCCTATTTGAGCCTCCACCTCAAAGCTCTCTCTGTGCTATGTCTAAATCCCAACAGAACAGATAAAAATCAAATATAATTATAACATATGAAAGACAATGATCAATACCAATCCACACATTTAAGATCAAAACATAGAATAGCTCATTAAATTACAATTTGAGCATAGGTGAGAAAACCTTTCACCAATGTGAATCCATATGTGAGAAATACCTTTCACCATCAAAGTCATATGCGTATGTGATTAAACCTTTCACAACAACATTGATACTTTCATCTAAAAGCACTCTATTATCATACACATCATTTTCATAAGATATGCATAATCCTTCAAAATTCATAGCTCATTGGTTCATTGATTCATCATAAGTTCATAAATGAAAGTCATGGATCATGTTGGGGTTCATATAAATTCAACTAGATATCATTTAATTTACATTAAATCATTAAATAGGAGATTCCAACAACATAAAAAATCACAATTGAATAAGACCCATATAGAACTAGGAAGAACCATAATTTGATCAATTGAAATTGATTTGAGAAATTGAAAACCTTGGGGACTCCATGGGTGAATACCCACATACCTTGCTACTCAAAGCCCAAGATTAATGGTGATTTGAAGACCTTGGAGTGAACCCTAGCTTCTTCTTCTTCCTTAGGTTGATAGGGAATTTGAGAGAATGAAATTGGTTGGGTTTTAGAGAAATAGGAGAATGGGTTTAAAGTGGGTAGATTTAGGACTTAAAAGTATTTATACAGGGCTTAGGTTTGAGGCCAGAATGACATAGTATAGGCTTAAAACATTGAGGAAAAGACGCAAAGCCCCTAAGAATAAACTGTCATACTAGTCTTTCTATGGTCCATACTGGTCAACCGTAGACCAATTACTGAGACCATAAATCACCTAACTTTTGATGGGACCCTTCTATGGTCCATAGGGCTTCATAAGGTCCGTAGACCCTAATCGTAGAACTTAACTTTAACCTCAAAATTTCACTAAGTCTGAATTGTTTCTATGAAACCTATCCACGACCTGTAGATCACTCGACAGACCGTACTGGTCAACCGTAGGATGAGGGTACTGAAACTTAATTTTCAAAAACTATTTTCTCTTTCCTATGAGACTGGTCTACGACCCGTAGAAATTTTTATGAACCATAGGCTTATCTCGTAGACTTGAATCAGTAGCCAAAATCCATGCAACCTATTCCCTTTTTGAAATCCGAGGGATTACAATTTAAGACTAAGGTCATTAATTTTAGGAAATGTTGATGGGATCGGTTGCTTGAGGATCATTACTCTTGTGGGTGTCTCTATAGTTAAGGTGCTTATTTTTTATTCCTAATAGGAGGTTTTGACTTTAATTTAGTCATTTTTGCCTATTAGTTCCATTCTTGTGTCTATCTTTTATCCTTACTTTCTTATTCTTAGATTTTAGGATTTCTTGTACTTTCCGCATTTCGACTTTGTATCAAGATTCCTGAGGACAAGGGTCATTTTCAAGGGGTAGAGTACGTCATGACCGAGGGTTTATTCAAAATTTTGTTAAAATAATTGCCACGTGGAGGGTCAAGATTGATCTCGAGTTATGGAGCTTCAAAGGTGTGGATTAGTCAGCCTTGCCGGCTAAGCCAAATTGATTACACAATATATGTAACTAACTAACAAAATAAAGAGGACGTTGAATTTGCAATGGTATCTTCTTCCCAAAATTCTTCTCCTTCTTCCAAATTTCTTCATTCTCAATCTCTTCTAAATCTGTTCTATTCTTCTTCCATTTCTACAGATCTACCAAGCCATGAAGCTACTATTCAATTTTCCCATTTTCTATTATTATGTTAGCTTTTATCTTCTTCCCAAAATTCTTCTCCTTCTTCCTAATTTCTTCAATCTAAGTCTCTTCTAAATATGTTCTATTCTTCTTCAATTTCTACAGATCTACCGAGCCATGGACCTACAATTCAATTTTCCCATTATCTATTATTAGCTTAGCTTGAATTTCAATTTAGTTACCAATAAAATGAAAAATTATCTAAAAATAGTTTTTTATTTTGAAACTATTTGAGTTTATTACAATAGTGTTCGAGTATATGAAAATTATAAGAGGGAATATCAGTATCTATTCCATACAAACATGCCTGCGTGGGGAAGCCTACTAGTATAATACAAGTCTGGAAAATGAGCAGAGTTGAAACAAGTATACTTGTACTAGGTGTTTACATCAAAATACATTAAATAATCATGTTTAGAAATAGAAGTGTATGTAAAAATACATATTATGTATGCAGTGACCTGGTATAAACATCCATTTGCACCAACCGAATGAATGCAAAAGATGTGTTTTGGACATAAACTTCTATCATGATATGTAATTTTGCTTCAATTTATAACTCGTAATTAATTACTTAACATGATGCACATATCTGAAGAAATAAGGTCTGCGTACACTATATATTTCCCACATTCAACTTGTGGATTACACTAGGCTAGCGTTTGACCATAGATTTAGATCAGATTATATCTATTTGGCCATGAAATTGATCAAATTTTAAAGGCCGATCTTCAAAAATAATTTGTATTCAGAATGGCCTCAAACATGTTTATGGGGGAAATTTCACTTCCACTCTCAAGTATTATACATGTCCAAATACAACTTCAAGTTCCGAAAATAACAATTAAAAAGCTTAAATTTTTAAGTTTCAAACTTCAACTTTAAAATTTTAGGTTAAAGTATGTATAGTGGTGGAAAATAGATGGATTGAATCAGATTTGATCGAACTGAATATTGATTGAAATGAAATTCATTGGATTACAATCCCCTCATATAAACATGAATAAAAGGCATTTAGCTAAAGTGGTTCTAGCCTACTTGAATCTCCTAATATCCAAAAATATTAAATCTTAAACCGAATTAATTGAAATCCTCTTTAACAATAAAAATTAACTTTAAGTGTATGTTTGTTTTGAAGAAAATGTTTCTCAATTTTCTCATTTTGATTGACTTAAATATTTTTCAAAATAATATTTAAATGGACTTATTTTCCTTAAATTTAATGAAAATGACTTTCCTGCATAAAGTAAGAAAAATACTTTCCAGAAATCTTTGTCAATCTCATCACTTAACCAAACTCAGGGAATAACTTCAGACCCCAAACTAGGACATGTACCATACTCTTTATTCCTAACATCGACAAGGACCCTACTTCTGATCCCAACTCAAAACCCGATACTTAACCCCAAATAATGACCCGACTGCCAACCTAACTAGGACCCAATTCCCAACCCTAACTCGAATCCCAACTCGAGACTCGGCTCTAAAGCTAGCTCCTATTCTCGACCCCAATCTAGGATCTGACTCGAAACCCTAACCCTAACCCCAACCCTAACAATTGACTTAACTGCCAATCCCAACCTCAACCTGGGACCTAACTCCCAATCCCGACCTAAGACCTAATACCCGACTCTCGATCCCTACCCAAGACCCAAGACCTAAAATTGATCCAATATACGAATCTCAACCCCAACTCAACGACCAACTTTTGACCTTGATCCAAGATTCAACTCACATCCCTGACCTATGTGACCTATTCTAAGACTCATAACCTTGACTTAGAGTCGACAATGACCCATGACTCGAGAAACAACTCCCAACCCTGAACCTGACTCTTGACCCTAACTTTGATCTTGACCTCGGACCCGACCTTAAATTCTAAAACCACTATTGATCCTAATCTTGAACTCAACCTAGAACGTAATCCTACCTAGTACCTAAGAACAAAATCCCAACCCCAACATAGGACCTAGTACCCAACCTAACCCTTACCCTGGAATTGACCCCCGACTCAAGATCCAACTGTTGATCCTGATCCAAGCCCTAACTTTTGTTTATGACCTTGAACCGAGACTCTGATATCGATATCAACCCTAACTATAACTCCCCACCTAACCCTAACCTAGATCCCAACATGAGTCTCGACCCTAACAACGACTATGGCCCCCTACTTAAGAACAAATGTCGATGTGAGGGTGGGTGGAGGTAGACATTTAGGGGTGGGTTGTGAATGCTTTGGTGTGTTTTTATTGATCCATAAAATATTTCCTTCAAAATATTTAAGAAAACAGTTTTTTTCTATTTACAAAAGTGAGTTCATATATGGATATTCATATTTCTCTACAAATTTATGCGTTAAACCTATTTTGAATATCATATTTACCCAAGTGAAATATAAATTATCAAACTTACTAAAATATGAACAAAAAAGATCAAAATTCCCTTACACTATGCGTGGTAAAATAAAAATGCCCCCATTAATAGTTTTGATCCAAAAATGCCCTTGTGGATAATAGTTTGGTCCAAAAATTTTCCCGTTGTTAATAATATGATCCAAAGATACCCATCTTGTTACTTAATTGGGTAATAAAAAATCTTTTCTAACAAGAATATTGTGTTTTTCTTTTTAAAGACTTTTTATCCTGATAAAAATATAGTTTCTAAAAACTCTTTTTTTTGTTTTATTCTTTTTATTTAAATTTAATGACCCGATAGGTTATATTTTGAAATTTTCATAAAATTACTATTTTACCCCTTCCGTTATAAACTCTGAGTCATTTCTGATTGGATTTTGAAATTAGTTTCGAGCTTTGAGTAAAAACTTGTGAATTTTGAAAGTTTTTTAATTCAAAAGGCTAAAGTTGTTAAAAAGTGGGTTTTGATGTCTTTTAGAGTTTTAAGTCTTGGAATGAATTTTTTTTAATTCCACCAGTCCCGAAATGTGGAAGTTGGTCTAGGAGGGTTGTCGGTTTCATATTTACAGTCCTTTTGAGGATTTGAGGTCCTTAGTTGTAATATGAAATTTTAGCCTTTGGGTTGACTTTGGTCAATATTCAGGATTTGGATGCTCGAACTGAAATTTTGAGAGTTCCATTTTATTTGGAGATTAATTTTAGGCCATAGAGAGGGTTTGGTCAAATTTTTAGAGGTCTCGAGCTTGATTTAGCCTTTTTAGGCATTATGTTTGTTCATTGCGACTTTCACCGATTTTGGGTCAAGGAGACCTCGTATTCATATTTTTGTGGTTTCGTTGAGTCTGAAACATCGAGTTTAGTCAAGTTGCTTATTTAGCTTGTGTACTCAGGGTTCTGATAGAATTTCAAGGGTTTGTTCGGAAATTTTATGCCTTGTGTGTTTTGTTGGTTTATGATTCTTGTGCATGATTATTTTGGTCTTCGCGATTGCAAGACTCTCTCCTGTGATCTCGTAGCATTGTTTTAAGGTGCATCGAGATCGCGTGTGCCTTGACATGATCACAGTGGCTAACTTAAATGAGTTGAGTGATTTACTCATCACTATCGCGTGGCTTTGGGTTGCGATCGCGACGAGAATGTGAGACCTGGCAGCATATTTTTTAAAATTTGGGTTTTGACCCCATTTCTCTATTTTTTAGTTTTTGGAGCTTTTGTGCGGAGATTTGAACAAGTTTTTTGAGAAGAAGTTGGGTAATAATTCCTAATCTTGAATGTTCATTTACCCATTGTTATTAATGAATCTAAGAGTTCAAATTAAGGTTTGAAATGATAAATTGGGGGTTTCCAAGAACTTGTATTTTTGAAGTAAAATTGTGATTATGAACTAGTTTCAAGTCCTTTTTTAAAATGGTTTTTACCAATGAGTTCCAAATATCCCGGGTAACCTTTTCAAGTAAAGATTTTTGAATTCAAACCTCATTTCAGAGTTGAGTTTTTGAGTTTATTTAACCCATTTTGCAAGGTGTATGATATGGGTGTTTTTATTTCCAGAATCTTATTATGATTACTTGTTGGATTAGATTATGTGCCTTTGGACATTGTTCATAAAGGAAAATCTCAAGTCTAGGATTAACTTTTGATTGAATAGAGGCAAGTGAACTTCTAAAACTTGTAGGATTTTGTATTTCACTTCATTGTGTGTGTTGGGGAGTAATCTGAATGATTTGATGGGTTCAATTACTCCACTTGAATGATGTTAATGAATGAAAAAAGGGAATAAATGAAAAGGCCAATGTGTTGATAGTTTTTGTTTTTTGAATTGCATTGATGTTGATCCTAATTTGTTGATTGGTGAAATGCTTTGATGGAATCAATGTGGACTTGAACTGCTTGAGTTTATTGTCTCTTCCTTATGGTATGAAATTTCTTATTTGCATTGATTTATGTGCACCGTGATGAGACATGTGATGATTATGCCAAAGTTAATGGTTCCGGTAAGTGATATTATATAAAGTTGATGGGAAATGGTTCCAGCTAATGATATAAAGGCGAAGGAAAATGGTTCCGTCTAGTAATATTATGTCGAAGGAAAATGATTCTGGTAAGTGATATTATATAAAGCCGATGTGAAATTATTTTGGCTAGTGATAATGTGTCGATGTGAAATGGTTCCGGCAAGTGTTTGACTTTTGTGACTTGATGAACTTGATAGTTGAGATTGATCTATTTGATATTTGTTATTGATCTACTTAATACTTGTGGTTGATCTACTTGATACTTGTGATTGATCTATTCATACTTGTTGATTTTTGAACTGACTGTTGGACTGTGATTGTTAAGCCTTGTGAGTAGTGTATTGTAAAATTGTTAGGTTTGGCTGATTTCCATGCAGGTTGTAGTTTAGGTAGTTCAGTTGAGATGAAAGGAGTACTCGTATTTCAGCTTAGTTTTACTTTTTAAAGGTAGTTACTTGTTGAGTAACGTGTTGTTTGGTACTCACTCCTTGCTTCTAGACTTGTGTAGGTTCTGAGCCTGGACCCCTGTGATCTTTCTCCTTCATCTATTTCCGAGGCTTTCTGAGGATACATTGAGAGGTAGCTGCTTGTAAACCTGGTAGGCCCTCTTATTCTTTATTTTATGCTTTGTTCTATTCTAGAAATAAATATATTGAGACTTGTATTTATCTTTCAAATTCTATATTATTATACTAGTGGCTTGTACACGTGACAACTAGGTTTTGTGATATTTTAGAATGACTATGTTTTTCCGTTCTTATGCTTTTGTTGATTTATTTCCGCATTTCTTTCATATTTCTGGGTTTTGGCTTACTTATCTCTGTGGGTTTAGACGAGTGTCATCACACCCATTTTTGGGTCGTGACATAGTGTATTAGAGCCTTATATTCAGAGGTCTCATGTGTGTAGAAGCAAAGTCTAAGTAGAGTCTCGATAATCGGTACAAAGACATGTACTTATCTTCGAGAGGCTATGAAGACTGTTAGGAATCTTCCTTTTATTCATTCTTTCATATTGTGCATGGTTACCTTCATTAGTGTTGAGTTGCCACATGTTATTTTGCCAGATGCTGAAGACTAGAGCTTCTTTTTCCGGTGCTAGGGATGCAGTCCCCAAGGTAGTTGTTGAGACCCCAACTAGGGGTAGGGGTAGGGCCCTAGCTAAAGTCCTTGATCATGGAGTAACACTGCCTAGAGGTGATGCCCTTGGAGAGCGGCACAAGCTAGAGGCTGAGCTAGAGACATCTCCACTAAGCCACAATTCAGGTTATTGAGGACCTAGTTTCTATTGAGTTTACAACTCCTTTGTTTCATGATACCTTGTTGAGCATGCAGGGTGTGTTAGAGAACTTCTCCAGGATGGTGCGGTAAGCACAACACAGGTTCTAAAATGAGTGTGGGGAACAAAATCCAACTCAGCAGCATCAGACTCTAGTTATTCATGATCAGGTGGGTCAGCCACTAGTGGTTCCTGCATCGGCTATTGGTGCATAAATTGCTCCTGAGGTTATTCTGACAATAGATGATCAACAAAGTTATGAGTTGTTTTTAGAAGATGAAAGCACCCCCAGTTTTAGGGTGGTAAGAATGAGGATGCTCACAAGTTCTTGACTTTGCGTAATGAGATGCTAGAGGAAGTAGATATGATCGATACACGCGGTGTTAATTTTGTTGCACTTCAGCACTGTGGACCTGCCAAGGAGTGGTGGAAGACTTATGTGAGAGCTAGACCATTTGGATCTCCTCCGACAGAGTATGATGCATTCTCTAATGCTTTTGAGGACTGCTTCATCCCTTGGAACATGAGGGAGGAGAGTCAATTGAGGTTATAGGGCTTGACATAGGGCATTTTGTTTGTTATTGAGTAGGAGTACCATTTCTGCGAGTTATACAGACATGCTATGACCATTGTTTCGGATGAGGCAGAGAGAATCTGCAGGTTCGTGATAGGGTTGACTTTCTCTATCAGGTCTTAAGTGTTCAGAGCACCTAGAGAGGGGTCTTTCTTCCAGTCCATCGTGAGTACCACCAAGGTGGCGGAGTTGATAGTTAGAGAGGAATTTAAGGATCCCAAGAGGTCCCGATCAATTGGTTAGTTTTTTGGTGCCTTATCTGGAGGTAGAGGTTCACACATATATGGTAGCTTTTTCCAATATAGTGGGTATGTTCATGCATCTATGCCACCAGCCGAGAGTGGGCAGACATCCCGAGGGTCCTATGGTTTTAGCTGTGGTAGACATGGTAGCTCATCTGGTCCATCACGATAGTTATCCACACCGAGGTCTTATTAGGGTGTGAGGATCCAAGTCATATGATTCGGCAATTTCTTTTACAGACTAACTCAAGCGTACTTATTCAGCTAGTCTAGCTAGAGGTTCAGTGCTTTTAGCTAGAGGTCGAGGTAGAGTTCAGTCCGGTAGAGGCGGTAGGACTTCTGGTAGTAGTGATATAGCTCAGTAGATCATAGGTCAGGGTACTACTAAGATTAGAGGTGGTCTAGAGGGACATTATTATGAAATTCCACGGAGGCCAGAGGCCGAGATTTCTGATGTTGTGATTACATGTATTCTCCAGTTTGCCATCGACCTGCATTTGTATTGTTTTATCCTGGTGTAGTTTCTCGTATATGTCTACCTTTTTGTCTATTTGATTTGATATGATGTCTGATAGCATATTGTTCTTATTCGTGTTTCAACACCGGTGGGTGAGTCCTTAGTGGTGGATCGAGTGTATCGATTCTATCTTGTTTCTCTGGCTAGGTATGATACTTGGGTAAACTTTGATATTATTTTGGGTATGGATTGGCTCTCCCCGTATCATGATTTTTTTATTGTTATGCTAAGACTGTGACCATAGCTATGTCGAGTGTCCTAAGAGTTGAGTGGACTGATGCTAGTTGTTCTAATATTATAAAAGTTATCTCATTCATTCGAGCTCATAGATTGGTTGATAGAGGGTGTTTGTATTATTTGGCCTTTATTCGTGATACTAGCGTGGATCTTTCTTCCATGGATTTTGTTTTCATGGTTTGAGATTTTCAGATGTTTTTCATACTGATCTTACAGGTGTTCTTCTAGATAGAGACATTGATTTTTCTATTGAGTTGGAGCTAGGTACTAAGCTCGTCTCTATTTCTCCTTATCTGTCACACCCCAACCCTAGGTGAGGAGGACAAGTACCATATGAACACATGCTTTAAAAATGACCTATGATGAGAAAGTGAACTACTATGCAGATAGATTTACTAATGAGAAGCTATATACACAACACATGTCGACTAGCTGAACCGATACATGTGACAAGTAAAACTATGAATACATATGATAGCTTTTCAATGTCTACAAAGCCTCTACTGAAATCCCTGACTGTACAACTATCAAAATACGAATAGTAAAGACTCGGCAATTCCCCGAATCAAGCTGGAGCTCACCAACAACCGCTGATTATCATGTGCTTCTATTGGGGAGATATACTAGTTGAGTACCTGTACCTACACATGAAATGAAGCATCCCCAATAAGGGACGTCAGTACGAAAGAATGTACTGAATATGTAAGGCATAAAACAACTATATGTGAAATGAGAGCTCAAGTGAAACCAAATACAAATAGATAAGGATTAGAGACCACATTTGCTTATACTTGTGAAGTCGTGTATGTTAAATTCATTTCTTTACTTTTCTATGCGTTATAATCTTAATAAGGCATATGATACAAATGACCAGCTGATCAGTGGTAGAAGAGGATGACCCATGCTAAGCATTTTAACCCCCGGGATGTGATCCTCGTAAATTTACAAATCGGGGTCGACCCATGCTAGGCTTTTAGCCCCTGGGCTGCCACCCATAATAATGTAGATTGGGATCGGCCCATGCTAGGTATTACCACCCCTGAGGTGCCACCCTTAATTACTAGAATTAGGATCGGCCCATGCTAGGTATTTTAACCCCTGAGCTGCCACCCATAATTATATAGATTCATTTTACCTTGTCTCTTTAACCTTTGAAATTGTTCTTTTGATGTTCACAACTCTTTTGAGATTGTTGTTTTGGTGGTCATAGCGTTATTCAGTTGTATGATAGTAAAACATAGTAGGAGACATATGAATATGTACTTAATATAATAACAATGACATGGGAGGCAATTGTGACACCAACATAATACTTAGGAGCTTATATGACTCAATAAGCATTTTGACATCTCAAATTGAAGCTCATATCAAGTGAAGACATTTAACATTCATCCAAGAGATATGAACTCTATATGATAGCCAAATACTTACTAACTAATATCAAATACAAGGTATACATGAACGTGGAACCAAGGAAGCACATGGGCAGATTCAACTTAGGGACAAATACATATTCCAAGGAAGTACATATAAAATGTACAATACAACAAGTAGGGATCTTGTGAGGTAACATTATAGTCTAACACAATGGGAGTGGTAACCAATAAACGGAACATATGAACATGTGAAAAGATGACTTATATGATGGAGTAGACAATTGAAGCAAGTTGGCAAGATATGGGCAGATTGTATATCCAACATATAAACATACGTACCATGTGTAATCTAGGATCATTTTGATTTATATAAGAGGAATACGTGCCAAGGGTTAGCACTTTGACGATGAAACAAGTTTAAACCTTGCATGCTAACACTTGGTAGAGTAAGAACGTACATCTAGTATAAACTCATACTAGAGTACTCACTTTAATGCTAGAGCAGGAATGAGATAATTAGCTACATTGGTGATCTTATACTACCACTATGGATCAGTCACTACCAAGGGCGCCTAGAGAGCAAACTTTGTAATTCAAGTGTTGGATTCATGCCAAATAAATAGGAAATCGAATAGCCTTACATACCTTGCTGCACAACTTTGGATATTACAATGAGTTAACCATCTTCCTTTCAGATTATATATCTACATTGGAGTAAATAATAAAACTAGCATTAGTAGCTGATCAACAAGTTTGGGCTACTTGATCAGATCAAAACAATAATTGGCAGTAAATCTATAATTGATCCCATCAAGGGTGTTCTTCCCACCCATTCTCCTCGGGCTTCGTAACGTTTGGATAACAGTATACAAAGGGATGGCAGGAAGTAAGCTCATGCAACACTCAATTAAGTGGTGTATCACTACACTTTCAATGTTCTCTCCTTTAACCAGTTCCCATGACTTCTCTGCACATATCCAGCCACACCCCCTTATTTTACGATACACATAACAGTTCCTAAGCATCAGAATGTGGAAGTAGTAATATGAACTCATGGCTTTCGATCAACATTTCGTGAGTTCCAACTAACATTACACTTAAGATGCTCAAAACGAACTCACAATCAAAATTTAAGGGGACTCCACTCCATGGTTGTCCCAACAAGCACATCCTTCCTGAACATTTACCAAGCTCACACTATATAGAGGCAAAACTCCTCAGTTCATTCACACATACAAACTTTCAGAAATAATTCAAGAACAAGAGAGGGATGAAAATTTCCATAGCTTACCTTGCTGGACAAAAACCTCACTTGCTAAGACTTGGATTCTTCAAGGTTTAGGTTGTCCTCTCCCCCTTACCTTGATGTTAAATCAGATTATTCACTTGAATTCCTTAAGATGGGAGATGTTCTACCAACTTTTACTTTAAAAACAAAGGGTTTGCTTCAGATTTTAATGGTAAGCTGGTAGACCAGAACTCTTGGAGCTTCTATGGCTTTCCTTGGGAGTAATATTCTGGAGAATAAGTGATGAAGGAGATGTGATAACCTTGAGTCCTTTAGAGGTCTCTTCTGGACGTTTTCACTTAATAAATTGGAGAAATAATAAGGTCCTTTACTTTAAGCAAGCATGTGCATCACCTCCTTAATTTCTGCCACAAGTTTTTAAGTAGGTGCATCACCTACTTTCCCTTTTCACTTAAAATGCAGTCCACTTATTTTTAGTAGGTGCATCACCTACTTGCCCTTTTCACTTAAAATGCAGTCCACTTATACTAAGTAGGTGCATCACCTACTTGCCCTTTTCACTTAAAGTGCAGTCAACTAATTCTAAGTAGGTGCATCGCCTACTTGTCACCTACTAGCATAGTTTAGTCAAGCAAACACCTCACTTATTTTACACCATTTTCCCAATCTTAGTTTCTTTACAAGACCGTAACACTAATATGCACTCGACCACTTTGACCTTTATATCAAATACCACCTTTTACTATCTCGAGTTCAATTTTTTTTTTTGAGTTCACTTAGTCGTATACGTGTTGGAAGGCACGGGGTATTACAATTTTAAACCTATTCTATTGTCACTAGTCACATAGGAAATCGAGTCCATAACTATACCACAAGACAATTTATAAGCGCCATATAAATAGAAATAAGACACGTAGAATACGAGGTGTTACATCCTCCCCCCCTATGATCATTCATCCTCAAATGATAGGTGTAGTTGATAGTTTGGTTAATCTTGGAATTTCATTTGGAGATTTGCGAGAGTTTCCTTTGTAAATAGGACTATACAAAATCTATTGACTAACCTAAAACACGTATAGACAAGTCTCGCATGACGTCTCAATAGGCATGGTTTATGAAATAAAAATATGACAAATTAAACCCCTTTCTTGACCATGTAATTCACTGAAGATACACAAGTAGAACTCATACAAATAAGAAATCTAATATACCTAAACACAAGACATGCAAATGACATATATAATGAACAAATGCTAGTAGGACTGATGATCATATAAGGGGACCACATGATCTCAAATCCTTATGTTGATGTTTAGAATGAGAAGGGGTATTTCGGATCTCTACCATCTTCTATTCCCAAGTATCTTATGTTATATTCTATTCCTTCCACAATACTTCAATGGAGGTTACACCTTTTGTGCTTAGCTTGCGGGCCTTAACAAGCAAGAATAACTATAGTATCTCCCAAAAATAATAATTATATGAAACAAACATGTAACACCCCGGATTCGAGAAAGACCAAATTGCAGATTTTCAGAAATTATAGGTACCCCCAACGAAAGCCACCTACAGACCGTAGGTTGAACCACAGATCGTAGGTGTGGTCCGTGGTTGGTCACCTCAGCACCTCCCAGAAATTTTCCAGAAGATCCAAAACCACGAGGGGACCTACAGACCGCAGGTGGGACCACGGTCCGTGGTTCAAGGTCCCAGTTCCCTCTCTCTGAAGCCAGACGACGGACTGACAGGATGGACCATCGGTTAGACCACAGTCCGCCAGTCAGGGTCCGTAGGTCGGCAGTCGACTTTCAGCATAGGGGCAGTTGGGTCTTTTCCTAATTATTTTATCCATAAACTACGTCGTTTTTGTCAGTTCTAGCCTAATATTCTAGTCAGATATTACCCTAAGTGACTATTCACCAAAATTCACTAGAACTTAGAGAAAAAAAAGAGGAGAAAGAGTCGACCAACCCCTCAGGAACAATCAGGAGATTTTCTTCAATTCCAGCCCCGAAATCCGAATGATTTCTCCGTAGATTTCATCACCAGGTATGTGGGATTTCACTAGTGGGTTCCTTTCATCCACTAGGTCCCTAGAATTCAGTCAGATTCTTAATTCTCTGTATCTTTCTTAGACCTAGGGTTTGTAAAACCTTAGACATTGGTTGTGATTTAGCTGTTATAGCGTTCTTAATCAGATTATCATGTTTCTGTGAAATCGTTGCTTAGTTCCTTGTATGAAACTCAGAACTCTAGTTTGTGTAGATTATCTTAGTTCATGAATTACACTTGCTAGGTCAGTTAAATAGATAAACATGCTCCCGTTTCGAATGTTACATTGTCTGTTCCTAAATGTTGCATTCTTAGATTTGTATGTCAGAACATTGAGCTATCCAGTATTTCAGTTATGTTGTGTCTTACACATTTCCAGTTGGGAATAGGCTTAGCACTGAGTTGGACTAGGGTTCAGTGTACCTTCATAGTACCAGAATTACTTGCCCCCGTAGGTTTATAAGTACCCTCTGTGGGCATCATATTTAGTGATCACGCCAGTCATGCCTTTATACCCCTGGCAAGGTATATTGGGTCCTCTCGATGGGGCGTATACATTGAACTCCACATTTAGCTCACGTGGTTTTATGTTGGTTAATAGTAGCTCCCACAGTCAGACTCTAGTGCATTTGACCAGGTTTTCAGTTATGCTTCAGCATTCAATCTTAGCATGTCAACTTCATGATTATTACTTGGTCATTGCATTTAGCTCAGTTTTCAGTTATATTTCAGTATCTATGTTTCTGTTCAGATTATATCATTGCTTAGTTATGTTTTGTTCAACTTTTATCTATATCCTGCATGCTCAGTACATTTCAAGTACTGACGCATACTCTGCACTACATCCTTTCATGATGAAGGTTCAGGTACTCAATATCCAGATCACGCATAGATCAGTTCCCGATCCGTATTCACCAGCTTCAGTGGTGAGTCCTCATACTTCAAAGATAATAAACAACTTTTTCATATTCAGTCTTTTATTTCAGTTTTCAGTTTTGCTAGAGTTAGCTGGGGGCATGTCCCAACAACTCTAGTCAGTAGAGGCTTTTTCAGACATAGTATTAGATTCAGCTTTAGCTTTTGAGTGATTTCTCAGTATCACTAAACTCGTAGTACATTTTATATATTCAGATCAGATTTGGGTATTCCCCACTTTGAGTTACCTACTGTTTTAGCTTCTGCATAGTTCTTGTTTATTTAGTTATCTTATAGTATGCTTATGATATGCCAGACACAGGGTTAGCTTGGGGTCACTCGTGATTCTAGGTCCCGTGTTATGTCAAGGGGGTAGCCTCGGGGCATGAAAAACTTGCTATCAGAGCATTAGGTTCAAGAGTCCTAGGATGTATGAAAGCCGCACTAAGTAGGGTCTCTTTCATGGGTGTGAAGTACACCACATCTAATGAGGGGAAGGCTACGAAGTGTTTTAGGAAAAACATCACTTTCTTTCTATTCTTATCGTGTGTGGGTATGATCAACTTTCTAATTCGTCATTATGCGTTTTAGATCATGCCTCCTCATAGTGCTAACACACAGAATGCTAATGCACACAATGCTAACGTAGTTACTCCAGTACCGAACCATGAGGTTACAAATTTAGAATTTTAGAATGCGATCTAGCTCTTGGCTTAGAGCGTGGCCAATTAGAACAATCAGCAGGCCCCAGTTCCTACAAACACTAATGTCGGATCAACTGCAGCTAGGGTTCGAGATTATGTTCAGATGAATTCGCCTGAGTTTTTAGGGTCACAGGTTGGTGAGGACCCACAAAACTTCATTGATGAGGTTAAGAAAATCTTTGGAGTGATTGGTAATGATAGGGTGGAGTTGGCATCCTACCAGCTTAAGGATATAGCTCACATTTGGTTCACTCAGTTGAAAGAAAACAGGGGTGCGGATGCAGCTCCTATGACTTGGGAGTGTTTTACTGGAGATTTTCTGGATAGGTTCTTCCCAAAGGAGTTGAGAGAAGCTAAGGAACAAGAGTTTATGAATTTGAAGCAGGGTACCATGTCAGTCCAGGAATACGGACTTAGGTTCACCCAACTCTCTAGGTATGCTCCACACATGGTTGCTGATCCAAGGGAACAAATGAGTAAGTTCTGTTTGGGGTATCCGACTGGGTGAAGACAGAGAGCAGGAATGTTATGCTGTTAGAGGATATGGATATCTCTAGGCTTATTACTCATGCTCAGCAGGTTGAGGGAGATAAGCTTAGGGAAGTGGTTAAGGACAACAAGAAGGCTAGAACAGGAAATTATGAATACTCTCAGCACAAATCGGGTGGTGGAAATCGCTCGCAGTTTCAGCAGAGTTCTACAGCCCCAGCACCTTCATCAGCTAGTGCTCCATCCCCCAGGTTTCGAAAGGATCAGAAAGGTAGGGCATCATGCTCTAAGTCTCAGGGGCGTGGTTCAGGTAACAGGACTTTCCCAACTTGTCCAAAGTGTGGTAAGAACCATCCGGGCGAGTGTCTTACAGGCAAGGAATGGTGCTTTGGGTGTGGTCAGTCTGGCCATAGGTTGAAGGATTGCCCTTCTTCCAGGCAGGGGCAATGAGGTAAAAACAATAGGGATCAATCTACAGCTCCAGCAGCACCAACAGGTCGCCCAGTGCAGTAGGGTACTTCATCTGGTACAGGTGGCGATCAGCACCAAAATAGGTTGTATGCTCTCCAGGCGCACCAGGACCAGGAAGATTCTCCTGATGTGGTCACTGGTACGTTACGAGTCTTTCATTTAGATGTTTATGGATTGTTAGATCCAGGGGCTACATTGTCTTTTGTAACTCCTTATATAGCAGTATACTTCGGTGTAAGTCCAGAAACTCTTTCAAAACCCTTCTCAGTCTCTACTCCAGTTGGTGACCCAGTTATAGCTAGACGGGTATACAAAAATTTCCCTGTCACAGTCTCTCTTCATAGAAATGGTAGAATTTGATATCATTCTAGGCATGGAGCGCTATGTTCCACCTCTCGGGTACGTTCCTACCGCTGAGTCGAAGCAACTCTGTGCTATTTTTACAGATGTCGTGAAATAACTGAGAGACTAATACGGAGCGGGGTCCTGATACTGAGTGGAACCCCACAAAGATATCTGCTGTTTAGCTGGCAGCGGTCATCACAGTTGCGCACTTTAGGCCTGTTCTACTTCAGTCACTCAAAGAAAGGAAAGTACGACGTGAGCTATAGGCAGGAAAGACAAAATAAAGTGATTGGTAAGCTGACCCTACAAGGAATTCTTTAGTTTCAGTTTTGTGGGAAGAAGAAGAACTGGGATTCGAATCGCCTACATTCCTCTTATGCCTTAGTCGATTGTAGAACTAGGATCGTTTGGTTTCAGTTTCCAAACGAGCCAGTCTTAGAGTTGAAGGGTAGTAGTTCACTTCCTATGGGTCGATTCATCTCTTACCTTAAGGCCATAAGAATGATTTCCAAAGGGTATATCTATCATCTTTTTCGGGTTAAGGATTCAAACTCCGAAACTCCAACTTTTGAGTCAGTCCCAGTAGTAAATGAGTTTCCAGAAGTGTTTCCAGAAGATCTTCCCGGAGTTCCTCCCGAAAGGGAAATAACTTCAGAATAGATGTCCTTCCAGATACCCAGCCCATTCGATTCCTCAGATCCGGCTATCATCAGCTCAGAGTCAGAGATAGTGACATTCCGAAGACAACTTTCAGAACTCGGTATGGTCATTATGAATTTATAGTTATTTCTTTTGGACTAACAAATGCTCCTACAGCTTTTATGGATTTGATGAACAGGGTGTTCAAACAGTATTTGGACTTGTTCGTCATCGTCTTTATTGATGATATCCTCATTTATTCACGAAGTAAGGAGGAGTATGCGACTCATTTGAGAGTTGTTCTGCGAACTCTCGAAGATCACCATCTATTCGCTAAGTTCAGCAAATGTGAATTCTGGTTACAGTCTGTCGCTTTCCTTGGTCATGTATATCCAACGATGGGATCCGAGTGGATTCTCAGAAAATTGAGGCAGTATAGCATTGGCCCAGACCCACCTCTCCAATAGATATAAGAAGTTTCTTGGGTTTGGCTGGTTATTACAGAAGATTTGTTGAAGGATTTTCATCCATAGCTTCCCCATTGACTAAGTTGACTTAGAAGAATGTCAAATTTCAGTGGTCAGATGAGTGTGAGAAAAGCTTCTCAGAACTGAAGACTAGGTAGACTACAGCTCCAGTCTTGACTGTACCAGATGGTTCAGACGGTTATGTAATCTACTGTGATGCATCCAGGGTCGGCCTAGGTTGTGTGTTGATGCAGCGAGGTAAGGTCATAACTTATGCTTCTAGACAACTTAAGGTCCATGATAAGAACTACCCGACTCATGACCTCGAGCTTGCAGCCGTAGTATTTGCCCTAAAGATTTGGAGACACTACTTGTATGGTGTGTATGTTGATGTATTCACAGATAATAAGAGCCTTTAGTAGGTGTTCACCCAGAAAAAGTTGAATCTTTGTCAGAGGATATGGCTTAGATTCCTCAAGGACTATGATATGAATGTGCTTTATCATCCCGGTAAGGCCAATGTAGTAGCCGATTCTCTTCGCAGATTATCTATAGGTAGTGTAGCACATGTTGAGGAAGAAAGGAAGGAATTAGCAAAAGATGTTCACCGGCTTGCACGCTTAGGAGTTGGTCTTATGGACATGTTAGAGGGTGGTGTGATGGTTCAGAATAGATCAGAATCTTCATTGGTAGTGGAGGTTAAGGAAAAACAGGATAGTGATCCTATATTACTTCAGTTGAAAGGTGTAGTTCAACAACAGAAAGTTCAGGTTTTCTCCCAAGAGGGAGATGTTGTGTTTCGTTACCAGGGTCGCTTGTGTGTTCCTAATGTGGGTGAGTTAAGGTAGAAGATCCTTACAAAGGCTCATAACTCCATTTATTCCATTGATCCAGGTGCCACTAAGATGTACCGTGACCTACGGGAAGTCTTTTGGTGGAATGGCATGAAGAGGGACATAGCAAATTTTGTGGCTAAGTGTCCAAATTGTCAGCAGAGTTAAGGTAGAACATCAGAAACCAGGAGGTATGACTCAAGAGATTAACATTCCTATATGGAAGTGGGAAGTGATAAATATGGACTTCATTACGGGTTTACCTCGTACTCGCAGACAGCATGACTCCATATGGGTGATAGTGGACAGAGTTACTAAGTTCGCTCACTTCTTGGCTGTCAAGACTACAGATTCAGCGGAGGATTACTCTAAACTCTACATTCATGAGATAGTCAGGTTGCATAGGATTCCCTTGTCTATCATCTCAGATAGAGGTCCACAGTTTACGTCTCATTTCTGGAAATTGTTTTAGAGAGGTCTTGGTACTCCGATAAATCTCAGCACAACATTTCATCCACAGACGGATGGTTAGGCAGAACGTACCATTCAGACCTTAGAGGATATGTTGAGAGCTTGTGTGATCGACTTCAATGGTAATTAGGATGATCACCTACCTCTCATAGAGTTAGCCTATAATAATAGCTACTATTCCAGCATCCAGATGGCCCCTTATGAGGCATTATATGGGCGTAGATGCAGATCTCTAGTTGGTTGGTTTAAAGTAGGTGAAGCAGCATTGTTTGGGCCAGATTCGGTTCATGAAGCTATGGAAAAAGTTTAGCTCATCAGGGATAGAATTAAGACAGCTCAGAGTCGTAAGAAGTCTTATGCAGATGTAAGGAGAAGGGACTTAGAGTTCAAAATCGGTGATTGGGTTTTCCTGAAGGTGTCAGTTATGAAGGGGGTGATGAGATTTGGCAAGAAAGGGGAGGTTAGTCCCAGATATGTAGGTCCTTACAGAATCTCGAAAAGGGTTGGTAATGTGGCATATGAGTTAGAGTTTCCAGCAGAACTAGCAGCAATTCATCCAGTCTTTCACATTTCCTTGTTGAAGAAGTGTATGGGTGATCCGACATCAATAGTACCATTAGAAAGTGTGGCTGTGAAGGATAGCCTCACCTATGAAGAGGTGCCAGTTGAAATTCTTGATCGTCAGGTTCGTAGGTTGAGAAACAAAGAAGTCGCTTCAGTGAAGGTTTTGTGGAGGAGTCAGTCCGTAGAGGGAACTACTTGGGAAGCAGAGAAAACCATGAAGGCCAAGTATCCTCATCTCTTTCCTTCCGATTCCATTTCAGCTTGAGGTAATAGTTCCTCCCCGGTCTCTTAGCTTACCCTTGCGTAAATTCAGTCTTAGTATCATGTTCTTTCAGTTGTTCTTGCATTTCAGCATATTTGCATGTTCTTGGAACTCAGTTCAGTCAGATATCAGTTCCTAGTACTTAGTGGTAGGGATTACAACTCCTTCCCTCCATACTCAACTAGTTTAGACTTCATTCGAGGATGAATGTTCCCAAGGGGGAGATAAACATGCTCCAGTTTTGAATGTTACATTGTTAGTTCCTAAATGTTGCATTCTCAGATTTGCATGTCAGAATATTGAGCTATCCAGTATTTTAGTTATGTTGTGTCTTACACATTTCCAGTTGGGAGTAGGCTTAGCACCGAGTTGGACTAGGGTTCAGCGTACCCTCATAGTCCCAGAACTACATGCCCCCGTAGGTTTATAACTCCCCTTTGTGGGCATCATATTTAGTGATCACGCCAGTCATGCCTTTATACCCTTAGCAAGGTATATTGGGTCCTCTCGATGGGCGTATACATCAAACTCCACATTTAGCTCACGTGATTTTATGTCGGTTAATAGTAGCTCCCACAGTCAGACTCTAGTGCATTTGACCAAGTTTTCAATTATGCTTCAGCATTCAGTCTCAGCATGTCAGGTTCATGATTAGTACTTGGTCATTGCATTTAGCTCAGTTTTCAGTTATATTTCAGTATCTATGTTTCTGTTCAAATTATATCATTGCTTAGTTATGCTTTGTTCAGCTTATATGTTTGTTCAACTATTATCTATATCCTGCATGCTCAGTACATTCCAAGTATTGACACATACTCTGCGCTACATCCTTTCATAATGTAGGTTCAGGTACTCGACATCCAGATCACGCATTGATCGGTTCCCGATACGTAATCAGGTGCTTCAGTGGTGAGTCCTCATACTTCGAGGACAATAGACATGTTTTTCACATTCAGTCTTTCATTTTAATTTTCAGTTTTGCTAAAGTTAGCTGGGGGCATGTCCCAACAACTCTAGTCAGTAGAGGCTTTTTCAGACATAGTATTAGATTCATCTTTTGCCTTTGAGTGATTGTTCAGTATTACTAAAATCGTAGTACATTTTATATATTCAGATCAGTTTTGGGTATTTCCCACTTATAGTTACCTACTATTTTAGCTTCTGCATAGTTCTTGTTTATTTAGTTATCTTTCAGTATGCTTATGATATGCCAGACATAGGGTTAGCTTGGGGTCACTCATGATCCTAGGTCCCGTGTTATGTCAAGAGGGTAGCGTCGGGGCGTGACAAAACACAAAATCATAGGCCTAATGTAACACCCCGGAAACTAGTAGGCTGAACTAGAGCTTGACGTGGGGGTTAGAGTTGTAGATATAACTTCCCGTACTTAAAATAAAGGGTGTTGGGTTATAACGTCAAGGTACGACTCCCCAAGGACCAACCAAGGGTCCTTGAGGAGGACCCAAAAATTTGGCCCAAAATAGTTCACCAACGAGAGGGGAACCACAGCCAGTAGCTGGACCCACGCCCCGTGGGTGGGGGTCGTGGGTTAGGGTCCCCAGAAGTGAGCTCCAGTAACTCACCCATGCACCACCAGCACGCCACGTGGGTCCATCCACGGACCGTGGTCGTGGGTGGTCACATGTGAACTGCTCCAATTGGCGGTTAAGACTAGGGGGATTTAGGTAATTTCTTTTTAAGTTAGTGTTGAGTGAGGTCATTTTGTATGGTTTTAATACACCTATATAAACCTTTTTAAGTCATTAACCAACCCAAAACCCAAATCAAAAATCAACTTTCCCCAAATATTCTCTCTCTAGAACTTCAAGGAAGAAGAAAAAGAAAGTGGAAGCTAGGATCGAAGAAACAAGCTTTTCTCCTCAAATTCGTTGGAATTCATCACCAAGGTATGGTAGCTCTTCATCCATGTATAGAATTCATCCATGGATCCCCTTCAAAACCCCCAAATTTCAAGTTAGAAATCCCAAAAGTTAGGGTTTGACTTTAATCTCATGGATTCCTTTCAAATTCATTTTTAATGATTGAATTATGTTTGATTATAGATATATTGATGATTTTATATGGTTTTATGTTGAATTTCTAAATAATCCATGAATTCCCCTATTTTCCCAAATTGGATCTCAAAGTGTGGTATTGATTGATGCAAGTAGAATGCTATAGAATTATGATTGTAATGAATTGATTATTTGAATTATGTTATTATCCATGTCTAATGTGGTGAATTCTAGATGTGTTGATATGATATGAGCTTTGACCCTTGAAAGGGCAATGTATGATGTTATGCATGTTTTATGAAGGTTAAGTATATGCTTTCAAAACACTTTGAGAGTAAAGTGATTATGACTATGATGTAATTGTGGTGTTGTTGAAAGACTATTCTCACACACACACACACACACACTTATGCATGACTATGAATGAAGTTTCCATGATTATGATAATGATGTTGTGTTGATTGAAAAGCTATTATCAATTATACACCTATGAATGATGATGCCATGATGTGAAAGGTTTTCTCACATAATGAAGATTCTAAGGTTGAAAGGCTATTCTCACCTATTGAATCTAGGAGCTATCTTATGAATGATATTGGATTGAGTGTTGATACATTCTTCCATAAAGATGAACTCAAGTTATGATGTAATAAGTACTCCGTGGGATTAATGCTTAGCACTGAGTGGATATTGATATGAGATGGAAGCCCTCACATGAGTTGAGGTGGGGTTTCTAGTCGAAATATCTTGAGATGGATGCCCTCACGTGAGTTGAGGTGGGGTATCTAGTAGCAATCTCCTTGTCCCATAACTATGTGCCCTCATAGGTTATTTAGCTAGTGGATCCACCTAAGCTAAGTTAATGGTTCTACCTTAGGCAAGTAGGACAACCCTTTTCGGTGTAGGAGACACCAGATTCGATATTTAGCTCACATGGTCTATGTCGGTTAATGCTTATCCCCACTATAAATGATTATGAACTATGGCTACTCAAGAAGCTCTACTTAGTATGGGTGGGAGTATGGGATCCTATTCATGCATTGCACAAGTAGGCTTTGAGGGTAGTTATGGTATGTTCCTTTTATGTTATGAAGGTCTATGAAATGATGTATGCTTAATGTGGATTGTTGCTATGAGTTGCTTTCCTTGATATGAGTGATTAAAGGAGAATGTTCCCTTGTCCATGAGTATTAAAATAGGGATGAGATCAAAGGATGGTAAGTATGATTATGGTGGTCTATAAGTGGTACTTAGGATGGATGGGATTATGAGATCTTATCCATGCATTGCACAAGTATGATTTAGGGTTATTTATGAGATGGTTCTCTTATGATATGAAGATCTAAGTATTTGACTATGTATATGAACTATGCCTCATGATGATTAATGTTAAATTATGTCTATGATAGAGGTTATGCTTGTGATTATGTTGTTATCTGATTAACGTCTCAAATACACCTCATCTGATATTAGGTGTAGACGATCGTTAAGCAGTATAAACCCAACAAAAGAGTTGGGGTCGATCCCACAGAGAGTAGTTTTGTTTGAATTCAAATATGAAGTTACAGCAGTGATCTTTGTAGCTGAAAGAATAAAGGTTTTCAGAAACTATTAATAAAATCTAAAGGGTGACATCAATGTCAGGATAAGGGGCTATTAGATCAGGAATCAATCTCAACAATTAACTAAGGACAATCAAATAGAAGAAATATACTTGGGGGATTGACAAATCAATTGCTAACTCAACTCAATAGGTGTTAATTGATAATTAAAAGTGCTAAAATCTTTGTGGGTAAGATGAACTTTAGATGAGGTAATTTTCTCTCGAACAAATACCTCTCTTCAATTGAGTTCTCTCAAACCTCAACGTGCTAAGCATGGAGACCAGCCCACAACCTCACTACATTCACTCTCTCGAGCTGGATACATAGAATGAGTCTTGTGATTCACTCTCTCGAGCTGAACCCACCATAACCCAATAACTACGAGTGCCAACTTATCACCTTAGTTTCATACTTCTCTTTCAAGCAAGCATAAAACACTAAATAAATTGAAATCGACAATCAATAGAGTAGGTAAACCACATCAATAAGTCAGACCCACTTCGAATTAGCACTAAAACTAATAACACCAAACACCCATCAAGCCAAAATCAGCAATTAATCACATTGTCAAACCCCCAAGATTGGGGTTTTAGCTAATCATCATAAAAGGAAGAAATTTCATACCTACTACATGATCCATAGCTGGGTATTGAAAATCAAAGTTCTAGGATGAATAATATCTTTTCTATTACAACACCCACTCGAAATCTCTTCCTTAAATTTCTTAAAATCAACAACAATAGTGTTTTTGTTCTCTCTATTTCATTCTGTAATGACTGAATGCCTTCCCTCGCTTCCAAAAATTAATTTATACTGGTCTGAGATGCTTCTTTTTAGGGTCATTCGGTAAGGAAAGTCGGGAATCGCCGACCAGTCGGCGACTCACCAATTGTTCCAGTCCATCACCCCTTTCTTCTTCACCTTTTCCTCATTCAGACACTGTAACTTTAGGCGATCTAGATCGGGATCGCCAATCACTTCCACGATGTGCCTTTCAGTCCTTTAGCTCGCCAATTCAATTTCGTCTTGGTCTTGATCAGTGTGTTCGGTGGTACCATTTTCCTTCGCCGATGCAGTCAGCGATTCACCGACAGAGAACACAGTTCGCCTAAGTTTTCCCCATTTCAGGCTTAGTATTCTATAAAATTAGGCGGTCTAAGGGAGACTCGGTGATTCACCGAGTTCTCTTGGCGGTCTTCAGGCCTTCTTGTCTCTCCTTTCTCAGCTTGTGTTGCTCCTTTTTGCCTGTTAGTGTCCATGCTTTGTTCCTCAAGCCATATACCTGGAAATCAAGGATTTACCATCAGTTTATGGCACAAATTAAGCATTAGAGGGCACTAAACTATATAAACAAAGCCCTAAATGAGTCCAAATCCAGGACTCATCAGTATCCTTTATGCAATGATGATCTATATATGAGTTATGTTTATGAGTTACATTTTCCAACTATCTCTATGATGATGTTAAAAAATTGTCATATAACATGGTGTCAACTAAAATGTCCATTTTAGCATGTTTTAAAGTCTTTTGTTCATGGCTATCATACTTAGTACATTTTTGTACTAACCCATATTTTCCTATACTTTTCCCAAGTGTAGGGTCCGGTTCTTAAGGTGGTCACCAATTGGTTAAAGCTTGGATTCGACTATTCTCCTAGCTTGTGGTGAGTCCTCATGAGTCGAGGACGGATGTTTCATTTCTAGGTTTTCCTTTCGGACTATGTTGTAAGGGCTGTGTCCCTATTTGATTCAAGGATTGTAATAGATGGCTAATTGAGATAAGTCTAGACTTTCGCTTTTCTTTTATGAAAAACTTTTTAAGACTTGAAATGTGTTTTACTCTTTATTGTTCTATGCTCATGTTATGATATGCTAAGTGGCTTACATGGTGCCTTACGGGGTTCTATGTGCCTTGTTACGTCTAGGGGGTACCCCTAGGTCGTGACAAACTTAGTAATCAGAGCACAAGATTTAGAATGATTCTAGGACGATGTCTCATAAGCTACGTCTAGTAGAGTCTTGTTCATAGTGTGAAGCGTACCACATTTATGAATGAGAGGCTACAAGATGATTAGGAAACTACACTTTTTTCATTACTCTTAAGTCATGCCGTAGAGTTTAACTCTATAAAGTCCCTCTCCTAACCCTTACCTTATGTCTTCAGGATATGAATATATGAAGGGCTAACGCTAGAAGAATGGAGGGTGACAATTTGAATGAACAAGATCCTCAAGGTAACCAAGCTCCTCAGGCTCCGATTGATCCTTCGGCTATGTTGAATGTAGATGTTAGGTCAGCTTTCCAAATGTTGGCCCAAGCCATGATAACTCAAGCCCAAGCCATGACGGACCAAGCCAACAGAGAGGTGATTGCTCCCATGAACCCTAATATGAATTCGGCAGCTTCGAGAGTGAGAGATTTTGCTAGAATGAACCCCCTCGAATTTCATGGCTCCAAAGTGGAAGAGGATCCTCAAGAATTTGTGGATGAGGTTTATAAAGTACTTTCTATTATGGGGGTGACTTCGGTATAGAAAGCGGAGTTAGCCGCCTACTAATTGAAAAGTGTTGCTCAAGTATGGTATAATCAATGGAAGAACAATAGGTCGGTAGGAGCGGGTCCAATAGAGTGGGAAGTGTTTAACTCAACGTTTCTTGATAGGTTCTTTCCCCGAGAGTTGAGGGAAGATAAATTGAAAGAGTTCATTAACCATCGTCAAGGAAGCATGAGCGTGAAAGAGTATGCACTAAAGTTCACTCAATTGTCCAAGTATGCCCCAACTTTAGTGGCGGACTCGAGGGATGAGATGAGTAGGTTTTTGACGGGTGTGTCCAACATGGTAGTAAAAGAATGCCGTTCGGCAATGCTCCATCATGATATGGATATCTCACGTCTCATGGTGCATGCCCAACAAATTGAGGAATTAAAGCTTAGGGAGAAGAATAGGAAGGTGAAGAGAGCTAGGACCGATGATGGGAACTTCTTTAATGCTAGGTCCGATGAACAAGGTCAACCAAGGTTCAAACAAAGGTTCTCCAACCAAGGTTCCTCTAATGCATCCCCAAGGGTCAACAAGGATAGGGTGTCTAACCCTAAATCTCAAGGAGGAAATTGAGGCGGTTCTTCTTTTGAAAGATCTACATGTGCCAAGTGTGGAAAGGAACACGCGGTTAAGTGCCTAGCCGACATGAATGGTTGTTTTAGTTGTGGAAAGAGTGGTCACAAGATGAGAGATTGCCTGATGCTCATGGCTAAAGGAATAGAGGCCAAGAAAGCTCCTCCTAGTGGTCCTGATCCTAATGTTCCAAATTATGGTCGCTTCTATTCACTCCGGTCTAGAAAGGACCAAGAAGGCTCTCCGAATGAAGGCACCGGTATGTTGATAGTTCCTTATAGGTGTAAATGTTTTATTAGATTCTGATGCTACTTATTAGACTATGATGTTATCCTTGGTAGGGTTGGGATGCATTATTGTTAGATCTCTAGTGATTTAGAACCCGATAAGGTTATTATGAATTTCTTTTGGTTATGCTTTGGGATTTCTTGAAAGAAGTGGTACTTGAGGAATTAGTAGGGGCTTCCTCCCGAGGGGGAGATGATGTGCTTAGAAATAAAGATTGTTGGGAGTCCCGATATGCTCATCTCTTTCTTCTATTCCTATTCTAACTTGAGACAAAGAGTTCCTTTTTGGCTTGTTTTATGTTTTAGAGTCATGTATGTTTTAGAAATTTCCATGACCTCCTTATGTTATGCATGTTCTTGAGAAAATTATGTTTAGTAAAAAAATGAGTTTTCATGATTTATGTGTTCCTCATGTTGTTGTGTATTTAGTATGAGTTGCATATTGGACTTCATGAGATGAGTTGATGAACATGCTTTAGTATGCTTTTAAGAGTAATTGCATATTGGCTCCATGATATTGTCTTGAGCATGCTTTTAGTTGGAGAAGGTAGTTCCTCCTATGAATATAAAAAATGTTGAGTTTTCATGCATAATGAGTTGTTAGATGTAGTTCCTACTTTCTTGTGTTGCATTGATTATGTTTGAGATGGAGTTGAAGTTTCCTCCTTCGAGTTGTGCATTATTTTGATGTTTCATGTATGATGGGCTGCTAGTCTTGAGTCTTTAATTTCGTAAGGTGTCTAGATCATCATTCGAGGATGAATGTTCCCAAGGAGGAGATCATATAACACCCTGGAAACTAGTAGGCTAAACTAGAGCTTGATGTGGGGGTTAGAGTCGTAGATATAACTTCCCGTACTTAAAATAAAGGGTGTTGGGTTATAACGTCAAGGTACGACACCCCAAGGACCAACCAAGGGTCCTTGAGGAGGACCCAAAATTTTGCCCAAAAAAGTTCACCCACGAGAGGGGAACCACGGCCAGTAGGTGGACCCACGCCCCGTGGGTGGGGGTCATGGGTCAGGTCCCAGAGGTGAGCTCCAGTAACTCACCCACGGACCACAAGCACGCCATGTCACGACCAAGGAGTACCCCTAGATGTGACAAGGCACATTGAACCCCGAAAGGCTCTATGTAAGCTACTTAGCATATCATAACATAAGATAATAGAAAAGTACGGAAATTTAAAAACTTTATCCATACAATCGAAGTCTTTATAAAATGCAAACGGAAGTCTAACTTGTCTCAATTAGCCATCTAATACAATCCTTGAATCAACAATAGGGTCACAACCCTTCAACAAAATCCGAAACATAAAATGACTAGAAAATGAACTACTAATGACTCATACGTTCTCGAATCTTAATGACTCACCACAACTCGAGAATAGTCAATCCAAGCTTGAACCAATAGAGAATCACCTTAAGAACCGGAACCTACACTTTATGAAAAATGTAGAAAATATGTGTTAGTACAAAAATGCACTAAGTATGATAGCCATGCGTTAAAATCCTTTAAAATATGCTAAGAAGGACATTTTAGTTGAAAGCCATGCTATATGCCAAGTTTAAGAAACATCATGAACTTTAGTATGAAAGCATAAGTCACAAGCATGATCAACATGTAAATCATTATAACATAATAGAACCATCTCTTAGGTAACCCTAAGTTATACTTGTGCAATGTATAAATGGCATCCCATAATACCATACATACTAAGTACCACCTTGAGGCCACCATAACATACTTACCATTCTTCATTCTCATCTTTAGTTAATACTCATAGATAAGGAACATTCTCATTTAATAAGTCAAGTCAAGGAAAACAACTCATAGCAACAATACAAGTTAAGCATTCATCATTACATTTAGCCATTAAGTCAACATTCTCAATAGCATCATTATAAGTACATTCATATCATTGGACATTATGACATTTGAGAAACACATCATAGCCACTCTCAAAGCCTACTCGTGTAATGCATGAATGGCATCCCATACTACCACCAACACTTCATAGAACCTCTTGAGTAACCATAGCACATAACTCACATGATGGGAATAATCCCTAACCGACATAGACCATGTGAGCAAATCATAAAATCCGGTGTCATGTCCCACACCGAAAAGAGTTGGTCTACTTGCCTAAGGTAGAACCGGTAATTCATCTTAGGTGGATCCACTAGCTAATAACCTATGTGGTCACATAGTTATGGGATAAGGAGGTTGTTAGTAGAAACCCGACCTAACATGGGGAGAGTTTCCACCTCACAATATCCACTCGGTGCTACGCATTAAGTTCCCATAGAGTAGTTCATTCTCTTTTAACATTATTACACACGAGAGGGATGCCATTGGCCTACCGACTCAAGGTACATTATTATACACATGAAAGGGTGCCATTAGCCTACCGATTCAAGGTGCACTATTAAACACATGAAAGGATGCCATAAGCCTACCGATTCAAGGTGCATTATTAAACACATGAAAGGGTGCCATAAGCCTACCGATTCAAGGTGCATTATTAAACACATGAAAGGGTGCCATAAGCCTACCGATTTAAGGTACATTAATAGAATAGCTCATTGAGTCCTCATGAAAGGGCAACCATTTGGTCTAACGATTAGAGTTTCATCATTATAGTAGCTCATAGACTCATCATGAAAGGGCTACCATTGGTCTACCGATTCAAGACAAAGCCTAGAATACTTCATTAATCATTTATGAAAGGGATACCATTGGCCTACCGATTCAAGGTTCATTAAGTCAAGATACCTTTAGTTACACAAGAAGAGGATGCCCTAAGCCTACCAATTCAAGGTACATTAATCAAGATCACTTTAAATTACACATGAAGAGGATGACCTAAACCTACCAATTCATGGTACATTATACATTGAGAAAACCCTTTACAACATGTCATCATCATTCGTAAGTGTATAATTGAGAATAGTCTTTCAATCAAAACATCATCATTATCATAATCATAGCAATTTCATTCTCAAGGAATTCATAAAGCATGCACATAAACATCAAGATCATACATATTTCTCATAATTTGCCCTTCAAGGACCATGAATCATAATTCACCAACACATCTAGAATTACTACAATAAGCATGGATGATAACATAATTCAAGTAATCAATTCATAACATTCATAATTCTACAACATTCTACTAACCTCAATCAATACCCACACTTTAAAATCCACTTTGAGAAAATAGATGAATTCATGGATTCTTGAGGAATTCATCATAAAACAGTAGTAAATCATCAATTTGATCATAATATAAAGCAATTAAATCATTGAAATCATTTTTGAAGTGAATCCATTACTTAGAGTAAAACCCTAACTTTTGGAAAATTGCAAGCTTTGAAATATAGTTTTGGAGGGACTCTATGGGTGAAGGTTATCCTTAGATGAAAAGCTACCATACCTTAGGTGAAGAAATCCAACAAATTCGAGTCAAATAGCCTCCTTCTTCAAGCCCTAACTAGATCTTCTTCTTCTTCTTCTTCTTCTTCCTTGGAGTTCTAAAGAGAAGATTTTGGAGAGGGTTAAGTTGGTTATGATTTTTGGGTTTGGGATTTATGAAGTATATGAGGTGGTTAAAGGCTTAAAAAGTCTTATATAGGTCTAAATAAAAAATATAAAATGACTTCACACTTAACTAACTTAATTAGGAATTACCCAAACTACCCTAGCCTTGGCTGAACCTTTGACAGGTTGCAGGCACGACCCACGACCCATGACCTACGGCCCGTTCTGGTTGGGCGTGGTTCATGGTCTATGGCTTGTTGAGTGAGGGCTTGAGCTATCATCATCTGAGTCAACATTACTGGTGGTGTGGCATGAAGAGGCACAATGCAGATTTTGTATGTAGATACTTGACTTGCCAACATGTCAAGTGTGAGCACCAGCGGCACAGAGGTGAATCTCAGAGGAATCCTATTCCTACTTGGAATTGGGAGAGTATTGCTATGGATTTTGTCATGGGTTTGCCTACCACCGTGGGTGGTTATGACTCTATTTGTGTGGTCATTGAAAGGCTAACCAAGTCTACCCATTTCAGTCCAATTCGGCTAAAGTATATGGTGGAGAAGTTAGCCCAGATTTATATAAGTTAGATTGTCCTACTTCATACCATCCTTATATCTATTGTCTCTAATCAAGGAGCATTGTTCACATCTCACTTTTTGTAGGGTTTTATAGAATGGTTTGGGTACTCGATTAGATATGAGCAAGTTTTTTCACCCTCAGACGGATGGTCATTCCAAGCGGATGATTCCTGTATTAGAGGATATGCTCCAATATTTTGTGATTAATTTCGGTACTCGATGGGATCAGCACTCGCCCTTAGAAGAGTTTGCCTACAACAACAGTTATCACTCCAGTATTTAGATGGCCCCATTTGAGACATTGCATGGCATATTGTGTAGATCTCTGATTGGGTGGTTTGATTCGGCTGAGATGAATTCATTAGATACTGACTTGCTTAGAGATGCGATGGAGCAGATCTACATAATTTAGGGTAGACTTTTAAAAGCCCAGAGTGGACAGAAGAGTAATGCAGACTAATGAGTTTGAGCCTTATGTCACGACCCAATTTCTCGAGTCATGATGACACCTACTATAACCCACCAGTAGGTAATCCAAGCCATACCCAGAACTACATGTAATGAGTATAAGGGTAGAACCAAACCTAAATAACACTACCAATAAGAATAAGATAGAAACAAATGCAAACCAAAAACTATATATATAAGAAACCCTCCCAAAACCTTGAAGTCATGAGTACAAAACTATCTCATATGAAAAAGTACAAGTCCCAAAAGTGGACCACAACAAGTTTTCTCAAAGTCAAAAGTCAAGCTAAACATATATACAAATGAAGAAATGCTGATCCAGGATGCTAGGTGCTCACCCTCATCTCCGATATCCAAAAGCTGCAAATATGGCAAGAACGATCACCATTGGTAGCTAGTACTAGGACCTGCATCACGAAAAAGATGAAGAGTGTAGCATGAGTACCAAAACAAAGGTACTCAATAGGCATCATCGACTGACTAAGCAAGAAAGGTAAAAAATAATAAGAGAAGATAGAATCTAGACACAAAAAGAGGTCTAAGTGGATATGAAATAAAGCACACGAGCATACAAAAAGTAAATATAAGTACAACTAAACTAAACCTAAATGGAACCCCATAAGTCCAGGAGTTACATTCGTGCGCAAGTTTAAATAAAACCGTAACGGACCCCCATAAGCCTGACAAGTGCACTGAATAGCTACGACTAGAAGAGTGAAGTGCCAAATCCAGCTCCAAAAAGTGCACTCCGGGCCTTGAATCCCAAGAAATGGCTTCTAGCTAGAGGTGACGGTCTCGAACCATAAGGCATCAGCCTCCGACTGGGAATTACGGCCTCATACCATGAACATCAGCCCTGGACTGGAGATAACAACCTCGAACCGTAGACATCAGCCTTAAACCTGAAATAATCATAGTGTCCAGTCAACTCCCAGCCTAGCTAGAAAGAGTGAAAAAGAGTGTCTCGACTCCCAAGAGGATTCAAATATCAGGACTAAGTCATCCTGGAAGGACGCCCACCCACAACTATCCACAAGAGGCTCCAAACCTAGAACAAACCAATCTCAAGTCTCTGTGAAAACACAACCCACTGATAATGAATCAAAGCCACATAGAAAAGGATATAAGGAAGAAGGTCTATAAAGCTTCACAAATGCCTAAACTAAGGCTCATAATATCAGACTCAAGTCTACTATTCTAGTCTACAAGGATCTAGTCTGTCCGAAACGACATCAAAGATGATAAAAAGACTACAAGGCTTGCGAGTCTAAGGGAACACTAGTCTACCCTAGTCTAAGGACAAAGATGCTCTAAATAACAAGTAACAACGTAGGTAATTCACAACGGCATGCGACAACACACATAGAACCCCAACTAGCACGGTACTACCCCCAAAATAGTGGAGATCAATCCTAGAACATGTTTTCTAAGAAGAAAAGTAAGAATACGTTGGGACTCGCCCCCAATTCACACTAATCATCATGAATGTACGCATTCGAGCTCAATCTAACTAGAAAGGAAATTGTAGCCTACCTGTACGCTGATAGGGCGTGCTCCAATTCATAAAGGTAGAGCTTTCCTTTATGAACAACCTCTAAACGCTGCCACACTATCAAGAATAGGATCACAACATTAGTACGGTCATTTAGACATCAAAAATACTTATAATGGAAACGGACCAATTTTGAAGTCAAACTAGAATTTTGGGACCTGCACCGGGGTTTCCAGAATTGACTCCATCAAGAGGTCCTAAACTAGGCCCTGGACTAGCATTCTAGAATTGAACACAATCTGAGGCCTGAAACAGCCAAAATAATAATTAAGCCTAAGGCAGCCTAAAGACACACAAATTCACCTCAAATGGAGGTTCTTCAATAGCTTCCAATCACAAACTCAAATATCCACGCTCTCAACTATCACCCAGAACTTCGAATCACTCAAATCAAAACTCGAACTGAGGAGAAATCACCAAAACAAAACAAAATTAATGGTGAAACCGCGACCAAGTCTTTATTAAAAGACTGGTCGATGACCACTTAAGCGGACACTAATGTCTCTTAAGTGATAGGCCTCAAAAAGGTGGGCCGCTCTTTTGCAAGCTCCTGGCTGCACAAGTAAGCCTTGCTTCAACGAACCCCAGCCGCAAAAGCGAGGACCACTTAGGTGAAACTAGAGTCACTTTTGTGATAGCCGTCTGACTGGCTGGCCTCACTTAAGCAGAACCCTGGTCGTAGAAGCGATGTTCGTGCGCATAAGCGGCTACACTCGAACTCAAGCACCAAAATTTGTAGCAAAGTCTCCTAGGCTCCGCTCGAGAGCTCAGGATTTATTTTAGAACCCCCTACAGACAAACGAGATATGCAAACCAATCAAAACGACATTTCAAACTCAATAGAGTAGTCATAACTTCCATATGAGATATTCTTGATAGAATATGGGTCCCACACCCAACTCCATTTGAAGTAAAAAATCCACCACGGGACTCAGAATTACCCGAGAAGCCTCAAGATCCAAACGATGGGTCATTCTAGATAAAACCCAACATTCTAGAGCTAACCGCACTAACAAAATTCTCATCTGAGCTTGTTTACTCAGAATGTTGAATAAAGTAAAACTTAGGCCT
>JAJONR010004534.1:0-61604 GCA_029582245.1 Solanum etuberosum | reverse complement strand
ACTTAAGTTGCCTATTTTATGGCGAGTTGAATATATTCTTTTTATTCAGTTTTTAAGCTTTTTTATGCTTGAGTTAGTCTTCCGCTTGTAGTCAGCCAAGATAAGGGTTCGCTTGGGGACCAGCAATGGTTCTCGAGTGCCGGCCACGTCCAGGGTGTAGGCTCGGGTCGTGACAACATTAATATGAATTCATGTGAAAACTTAGTTGATAGGAATGCCTTGAACATAACTTGGTATTTGATGTACATTACGACCCTAAAGGACATCTTATATACTTACTACACTTAGTAAGGGACCTTAACATATGTGTACAACTTACAAATCATCGGGTTTGTACCTATACGCATACAGAAGATGTTTCAGATCTTTGCTTAGAAGTGGTAGGGTGTTACAGTCTTGTTTGTTTTGGTTGCTATGTTTGCTGCCCAAAATAGTGATTAGCTTAAATTTGTTGTCTCCTCTTAGTTTAAATACAAGGGAAAGTTTAGACTTGTGTATTCTTCTGCTATTATCCTATTGTGCATCTTTGTTTGTGTTTTTCTTTCCAAACAAAGTGGTATCAGAGTCAGGTTGTTGGTGATTGTCTATTTCAGTGATAGAGTCAAATATGAGCAAAATGATGTGTGTGACTAGTAGTAATTATCATATATGTAAAGGCTAGATGAAAAATCTTCTATTTTTCAAGAAAATGCATTTACCTGTATTTGCTTCCAATAAACCTGAATCTATGAATGATAATAATTGAGATTGAGAATTTTAGCTACTATAATTTTTTGGCTTTATCAGACCATGGATTGAAGATAATGTTAGAAATCACATTGTGACTGAGACACATTATATAAGTTTATGGGATAAGCTTGAGATACTCTATGCTTTTAAGGCTGGCAATAATAAGTATTCTCCTAAAATAATTAATCAATATCAGATATAAAGAGGGCAATCCTATTTCAGATCATATAAATAATTTTCAGGGTGTCCTTCACCAGCTGTCTGAAGTGGGTATAAAATTTGATGAAGAAATACAAGGACTCTAGCTTCTTAATACTCTGTCAGACTCTTTTGAAACTCTTCAAGTTATTTTGACTCATTCTGCTCATATTGTAACTATGAAATATGCTAAGAGTGTTCTCTTAAATGAAGATACGAGAAAAAGATCCCAAGGCTCATCTTCTTCAGTTGCATACTTTGATGTTTTGGTTATCGAAGATATGAGAAGAAGCATGTTCAAAGGTCAGAATGATAAAGATAAAAGTAAAGGCAAGTCAAAGTCTAAATATAAGAATATTACATGTGACTATTGCCACAAGAATGTGCATATCAAGAAATATTGCTATAGGTACAAAAGAGATATGAGACAACAAAATAAAGATGGAGATAATGAAAATCTTGTTGCTATTGTTACTAAGGATGATCTTTTTGTTGCTTGTGATGAAAATACAAATAATCTTGTTTGTGATGAGTTGTATCATTTTGTGGATTCTGGTGATTTTTGAATGTTGAAGATGAGCAATGATAATGAAGTTTAGGTACTTAACATTGGTACAATTTGTCTGGAAACTAACAATGATTTGAGACTAGTTCGCAACAATGTCAACCATGCTTCAGATTTTCTTTTTAATTTAATTTCTATAGGGAACCTTGATGACGAGGGTTCTGTTAACACCCTTGGTGTTGGACAATGGAAGCGTACTAGAGGTTCAATGATTGTGGCTCAAGGTGACAAGTTATCTAACTTGTATGTGTTTCAAGGCTCCATTTCTACAAGTTATAAATTGTAAACTAATTATCTCGAAATAAGCTACGAAACTAATTAATGAATACTTGATAAAACAAAATTAATTTTTGAAAGAATTTTTGAATATTCTAAAGGCGGTAATGATTAAAAATCTATAAATAAGTATATAGAGGAATGTAGTTCGTTCTGAAAAATAACAAAAACTACCTTGAAAAGTTCATAAAACACATTTTGGATTTTTAAAATTAATTATTACAAATTATGCGAAATTAAAGAAACCCATAATTAATACACATTTTGGAGGGTCAAAATTTGGTCTCAACAATGATCAGTACTAATTACAAGAGTATAGAGAAATAACCACCTAACTAACTAACCTAACTAAGATAACTATTCTACCCTGACATATAAAAATAAATTATATCATAACACCCCTCCTCAACTTGGAGGTGAGTAACTCACAACCAACTTATGTAAAATAGTGGAATGTTTGGCACTTGGGTATAGGCTTGGTCAGTACATCAGCCAACTGACACCAGTTGGCATGTGATGAAGCAAAATGAGGCCTTTTTGTAGTTTCTCTCTAACAAAGTGGCAATCTATCTCTACGTGCTTTGTTCTCTCAAGAAACACATGATTCCTTGCTATGTGGACACTTGCTTGGCTATCACAAAAATTAGATACAGGTAAGTTACATGGTTGATGTAATTCATTCAGTAGTCTCTCTAGCCACACCAGTTCTCCCACCACCTTTCTAATAACATTGTATTCTGCTTCTGTGGAGGGTTGTTGACACCCAATTTCGTTCCTCCACAATATAAATTAATCATCGGGTTTTTTCATTTTCAAACGATTTAAAATAGTTAGTTTTATAAAATTCAAAATAGTTTGTGAGTTATTTTGAATAAATTTGTCATTTTTTATAATTTTTAATTAATATGTATGTTTTTATATAATTTTGTATATAATTAGTATATTCTACGAATATTCGGAAATCATCCCAAAAGATTTCATTTCTTATTTAAATATTTTTATTAAATTAGTTTAATTTAAATTATGATTTTAATTTGAGTCATTTAATTTAATTAAGTTTATTATTTTATTTCGTTGAAATTAAGAAGCTCGTTAATTGATTATATTAATTCGTCTTATTTAAATTTTAGCCAAATTCACTAGTTAAACTTAATTTGGCTAAGTTTTAACTTAAGTTGGCTAAATTTGCAATCCATTGGCCATCTCCTAACTACAAATCTAGCCCCTTTCTTACCTCACATTCAATCCTTTATAAGACCAAGTTTTGGGCCCTTTCCTCTCAATTTCAGCCGACCCAATTCCTCTAACCAAACCCAAACTCAACCCAACGCTACACCAATAACCCAGACCCATCCCACCAAAAGACCCATCATCAACGTTCATCAGCAACGACGCGACCCCAGCTCTTCTTCTCCAGTGTGAAACCCAGAAACACTACAAACCAATCGACACAGTAAAGTACATGAACCCGAAGCCAAGCGACCTCGCGCGTTTCCATCCTCTCCCAGCCTCGTCCTTATCCTCTTCGTACAAGAAAATTATGTAATCGTCTAGTTGTCGAAATCTCGCGTTCCTCCTCGTCCTTCTCTTGAAATCAAGCAGCCCTCATCTTGAATCCGTTAAGAATCGTACTAATTCGAGCTGGCCAACCTTATCTCTTCAAGAGTTAGAATTTTGAATTTGAAATCCCTAAAATTCTTATCCAAAATTCATCTTCCCCCCAATTTCGAGTCTTAATTTCCCCTATATATACACAGCTTCTTCACTGATTGTAGGTTTTTTTTTGGTTTTTTCGATAATCATTTTACGCTTAAGGATTTTATATTTTCAATAGATAGCTCTCTGATTCTAAATTCAAAGAAGGTCACCGTTAGATTTTGCTCAGGTTTTCTTGGTTTGTTGTTCGTGTTTGAATTTGTGTGGTAGAGAGATCGTGGTAAAGCTCGCTCGTTCCAAGTTTGCTGCTCACAAAGAGGTAATCTCTTTCCGTTATGTCCTTTTCTTCAGCTTCTCTATTTTGACATGGTGTTTCCAGTATTGTGAGGTTGTTACCCTGTGGTCATGTGCTGTTGATTATCGTTGAGTTTTGTTAGCTTGAATATGCTGCACTTATGTTTCTTATGCGACTTCATGATCTAGTTTCAATATTGAGCTTAAAGTTTGCCGTTTTAGCTTTAGTTCTGTTGATTCCGTGGTTCACTATTTAAGTTTATCTCATTTTTTTCCTCATTTACTTATTTTGAATGTCGAATCTGCCTTCTGATGTTTACACAGCCTTCAAGTATCAGCTGTTTTTCATTTAATTTGTTATTGTCTAATGGATCATCGTTATCCCACCAATGGATCAACATCATCCTACCGACCGATCTTCATCATCATCATCCTACCAATGGATATTCATCAGCATTATCCTACCAACGGATCATCATCATTATCCTAACAATGGATCAACATCATCCTACCAATGGATCAACATCATCCTACCGACGGATCATAATCATCATCCTACCGATAAATCCTTATTATCATCATTCTACCAATGGATCATTGTCATATCATCACCAAGGGAGCCATCAACATATTACATCAACTCATTGTCAAAATCGAAAGAAGAAGGCATTGAAAAATTATATTGTAGCATGAGATATAATCTTTATTTTCTCTACGTCAAAACGAGAGAAACTGAAGACAAGTATTCGAATAGATAAGCTATGTGCCAACATGGTAAAAGACACTATCTCTCCATTTGAATTATATTTTATACTAATGAATTTTATCTCAATCTTTATCGAGAGCATCTAAGAGGATGAATTCTCAAACAAACCACAGGTGCGGATGACATAAGAAGGATACAACACAACGTGAAACTTTTTTTTAGCAGCAAACTGGGATATAGTCCAAAGAGAGTGTCAAACTATTTAGACGCGAGCTGAGCAATGGCTTTTACCACAATCAAACCACACCCCTATCAGAAGGCATGTGGGTATTTCTTTGGGTTTATAGATTTCAGTTTCACCTCCGAAATATCTTGACTCTCACCGGAAGCAACTTTCGTATCCGAGTGACAATACACCAAGAGATTTGAAAATTATATCCATGTAAGTTCTTAATTATGAGTGTGAAGTGCACCAGATTCATGGCTAAGAGGTTGCAAGCCTCCTTATCATACTCGACTTATTTGTCACTCTACCAGATTCAAAGGTTATCTTGCATAATAGATTTCCTTTTCAACTGATTGAGTTGACCTATAAACAGCCCGATTCCCAAGTTTAGGGATATGTAGGTGGGATCAATGTTAAAAACTCGGTTGTATTCAGACATTCTTTCTTAAATATTAATCCTGAGCATTCCGGTTTCTTCATAATTTGATATCGGGAAATCTTTTAAACTCTTTCAGAATCGTGTGTTAAATAAAGTGTATCTAACTACAAGTGGCCTGAATTATCATATAGCTTGAGATATGTAGTAAACCCGATACCGGGGTTTGGCCATATTTTCTAAAGTCTGTACCAAAATCCTTCTCTTAAAGAATGAAGATGTGGTCGGTCAAAATTGGATTCATCAATTTCATTTGCCTCGAATTTCTTTCATCAATCCAAATCAAACGATGAGGATTATGAAACAATGGTCTTCTTTTTGGACTTCCAGCTGATGGGGCAATCTCCCATTAACACATCACTGACTGATATTCTAGAGTCAGGGAATGTAGCCCAATCTAAATCACAGTATGTAGTGATGACACAATTTGTATGGTTGGATAAAAGTATTCCCAAGTAAGGATCACTTTTAAGGTATCTTAACGCATGATAAGAAGCCTTAATGTGTGGTTCTCTAGGAGATTGAAGGAACTGGATAAGGTGTTGGACACTGAAAGCTATATCTACTCTTTTATTAGTTAGGAAGTTCAGTTTTGCTAACCAATTTCCTGTAAGATGTGGGATTTTTTTTAGTAAGGTGCCCTCATTAGCATTGAGTTGAATTGTGGATTCAAGAGGGGACATGGCTAGATTTCAATCTAAACAGTCAAATTCTTGCAATAAATTTAGGTGAATTTCCTTCGAAATATTAGAACTCCAATGTCTTTGTAGAGTATTTCCAACCACAAAAAGTATCGAAGCCTGCCTAAGTCTTTGATCTTCATTAAGAATAAATCTCTTCAGAGAAGGGAGCTCATTGATATCAGTACCTATAAGGATTACATCATCAACATAAACAACAACAAACACTAGCGAGGAACCAACTTTCCTATAAAATAAGGAGTAATCCCTGTCTGAATGAGAGTAGCATATAGAACATAGCACTTGAGCCAATTTGTTATACCACTGTCTACTTGCTTGTTTTAATCCATATAAGGATTTTTTAAATTTACAAGCCAATCATGTGCCCTGTGCCAAAAAGACTTGGAGGTGTGAGCATGTAGACTTCCTCATGCAAGTATCCATAGAGGAAAGCATTGTTCACATCCAATTGGTACATTTCCCATCCCTTCTTCCTAGCTATACTAATCAATGTCCTGACCGTGGTCATTTTAACCATTGGAGAAGAAAGTCCCATTGGGTATATTCCTTACAACAAGCCTGTCTTTATATCTCTCTATTGTACCATCTCCTTTGTGTTTGATATTGTAGACCCACCTACAACCTATTTCTTTCTTCCCTACTGCTAGCCGAACAAGATCCCAAGTGTTATAATTAGCATATAAAGCCTCAAACTCAGATGTCATTGTTGTTTTCCACGTAGGATCAAGAATTGCATCCTCATATGAATTTGGTTCCCTATCATTTATAACATTTCTAATTAGCTTTTGACTATCTCGATTGAAACTTGTGAGTGAGAAATGGTTCTTGGGAAATAATAATAAGTGAGGATGGAGTTGGATGTTGTGAAGAAGGCTGGTGTAATTATATTCTTTCAAATAGGCAGGAATGTTGTGTGTTCTAGATCTTCAAAGGTTTGGTAACTTTCTTTGGTGAGTGGTGGTTTCTGGTATTGTGTCCTCTTGAGACAATAAGTGGTAATGTGGCGGGGGTTAAAGAACAGCCATCACTTGGAGAGATAAGTGGTGATGCAAGTTCAGCATCATGAGAAGATGCAGTTTTAAATGAAGTGACACTAGTGATATTTGAGGTGATTCATCTTCTAATACATGACTATCTTTGAAAACATTATAAATTGAGTTCAATGTATTTGAAGTAGAAGTTAGCATTTTTAACATTATGGAAAAACTAAGATCAGATTCAGAATCATAAAGAGTAAAAGGAAAAGAAATTCTCATAAAAAGGACAAACCGCTGGAAACATGTATTCTCTTAGTGCTCAAATCTAAAACTTTGTAACCTTTTTATGTTGAAGGGATATCCAATTAAAATGTGAGGTGTGGGTGTTTGGTCAAATTTGTCTTTAGGGGCATTCAGGGTACAATAACATAGGCATTCTAAGGAGATTAGCTGAGTTGTACAATGCTTTAAATGGAGTTTTGTCATGAAGGACTAAATTACGGAGCCTACTGATGAACTAAGTTGTTAAAATACATTCTCCCCAATATTTGATGGGAAGTTTTGGTTGATACAAAAGGGCTCTTGGAATATCAAGAAGGTTTTTGTGTTTTCTTTAAACAACACCATTTTTTTGTGATGTTCAGGGATAAATCTTTGATGTATTATTCCCTTGGTTTGAAGGTACATATTTGTTTCATTGTTGATGAATTCTGCGCCATTGTCAGTTCTAATAGATTTGACATTGATGTTGAATTGATTTTCAATAAGAGTTTTGAAGGATATTATGGTATGAAGTGATCAACATTATTTTCATGTCCTAGTCTATTGTGCCCTAAGTGATCAACATTATTTTCATGAGACATGCGAGAATTACTAAAACCAAGAGATGGCATAGAGTTATCCGTAGTACCAGATGTAACAATAAAGTAGTAGGAGAAACTTTATTATTTGAACAAGTGGATCTTACAGGTGTGGTGGTATGTGAGTGCATGGTGTTATCATCATCAAAAGAAGTCACAAAATTACATGATCCTTTAATAGAAAAAATTAAATTAATAGACAAACTAGGAAAAGAACTAGATGATCCATTTGTTGGTAGGCCTTGAACAAGGAGTTTAACATTTGGAACATAGAAAGTAAAGCGCATTTTGTGATCAACAAATTTCTAGAGGGCTCTTTACTGAAGGGTCCTATATCAAACAAAAAGAGTTACACAAGGGGGTTCAGATAACTTACACTAGTTAGTTGATGCTGGAATAGTTGAGATTCCAAGAATTTTCATTAGGCCACCTAATGAACTTGCTGAAGAGTTGAATCAGGGAAAATCAACTCTACAGGTTCCTGTGGTGAATCTCAGTAGCATATAAGTTCAAGATTGACGTAAGGAAGTTGTCGCTGAAATAAGACAAGCATCAAAAAAGTGGAAATTTTTTCAATTGATAAATCATGGTGTTATTTCAAGTGTTTTGGAAGGAATGATTGATGGGACTCTTAAATTTCATGAACAAGATGCTGAACTACAGAAAAAATACTATTCACGTGATCGAACAAATAGAAGAGTTGGATATGAGACTGATCTTCATCTATTCAATTCAAAGATGGAAAACTAGATAGTTACTGGTCATATTGAACCTGATGAAATACCGGAAGTTTGCAGGTAAACTATCTATTCTTCTTCACTTGAACTACAATTCCTAAAATGACAAATATTCGTATGGCATCTTGCATATAAACTCTGTTTGTCAACATCTATTTGCTTATTTTATTAGCTCATATCCCTTTTTACCATATATGGGTAGAAAGATATATGAGAAGATCATAAAGCATATCACAATGCATGCAACAGCCTGATATTTATAGTTTAAATAACTCTCATTCATGATAAATAACCAAGAAAAACAGCTTATGAAACAAACCAACAAAGTAAATATAACTCTTAATACAGATAGAAAGAAGTAGGCCAGTTAGTTTCCCTCAAATCTTATGTTCACATACAAGCATTCAACAACAACATATATGATTTTCCTCCTCTCCGATCCTAAGATGACGTAGACATGGACTTGTCAAATTGCAACTCAAAAGGAAAACAAACAAGTGATAAAGATAAATCACAAGCCAAATTATATTGGATGTAATTAAAAGGAAGTTCAAGAAGGTTAAGTTAATAAACAATTCAACATACTAATTGCTATGCCTCCTCATCCTCATTCTCTTCTTCTGACTATTCTTCCTCTTCTGATGATTCTTCTTCATCTGACCATTCTTCCTCATCAATTGATTCATTTGCCACTTCATCTGTTTGTTCTTCTATATCAACCTCTTCTAATATGTGTTCAGGATGCCCATCCCTTAACACAGTATCCACTGCGTGGTGACCACTCGATATGTCATCATCCTGGTACGCAACATCCAACATGTTTTCAACTTCCACACAACCCATGGGTTTAGTTTTATTTATCACCCACCAATCTGATTTATCTGGATGCAAGGGATAAGGAGAATAGTACACTTGCTTAACATTTTGTGTGATGATGAAAGGATAATATGCCCCATACTCCCTTGTGTGTCTTACTTCAATGATATTATATTATTTGATTTCTCTCGTGCCTCTGTTGGGAGTTGGATCAAACCACTTGCATCGAAAAAATACAATTCTTTTTTTGGCCAATCAGAATACTCCATTTATTAAATTTCTGAGTATTTCTTAATAATCAACTCCATCTCTGAATTGGTAAGTCCATTCTAGCTTTAACATTATCTTTTGTCTTGCAATTGACATCCATTACTATGTGGAATAAATTATCAAAGTAATTTTTTCGATATGCATGACATCGAGATTATGTCGAAAAAGATTATCCTTCAATTATGGTTACTCCCAAAATATACTTTATTTTGTCCAATTATGAGCAAAACAATACCCATCAAATTTGCAGGTTGTTCTTCTGTAACCTTTGGAAAGTGTCGAACCCTCTCCCAAACTTGTTCTCCAATCAAGAATGGAGGTGGACAACCTTGTTTAACTGTATTCTTTTTGAATGCATTTTTCGTACTCCTAAACTTATGATCCATTGACAAGAACTGACGATGACAGTCAAACCAAGAATTTCTCCGACCATTCTTTAAAGAGAATGATTAAGTATTTTCCATACAATAAGGACAAGCTATCTTGCCAGCTGTAATCCACCCTGACAATATCCCGTATGCAGGAAAATTATAAATAGTCCACTTTAAGGCAATCTGCTAAAATTTTACTTAAGAGACACATGAAATTTTCCAAACCCTTGAATCTACAATTGTTTCAACTCATAAATCAAAGGTTGCAAGTACACATCAATCAAGATTTTTGAATTACGCGGGCAAGGAATGACGCAATTGCGAAATATTTATGAACTAGTATTACACATCTCAGGTGGAATATTATACGGTGTTAAAAATACAAGCGAACAAGAATAAGGTGCAACATAAACAGAATGTGGAGTGAATCCATCTAAACATTAACCCAACCTAATTTTTTGTGGTTCGGCTACAAACTATTGATAGGTTCTATCAAAATGCTTACAGGCCTCTCCATCGGATGGATGACACATAACACCTGGTGGTCTACTATTTTCATGGTGCCATCTCATATTAGGAGAAGAGCTATTTGATGCATACAACCTCTTTAACCTTGGTATAAGAGGTAGGTAATGTATCGCCTTAACAACAACTTTCTTTCCGCTAGGAGCCCACTTATAACGACATTTTCCACAAAACTTGCACGATTCTAGACCAATATCATCCTTATAGTATAACATGCATCCATTTTCACAACAATGAATTCTCATTGATGACAATCCTAACTTTGACATCAACCTCCTTGCCTTGTAGAAATTATCGGGTATCTCTAGTTTTAGGGCAACTAAAATCATGCATAAGGTCAATCACATACTCCATTGCCCCTTGAGAAACATTCCAATCTGATTTGATATTTAATAACCAAAAAACAATAGACAACTGGGAGTGTGGACTCCCCTCATATAAAGGCCGAGTAGCAGCTTCCAATTGTTCAAAGAAAATTCTATATTCAGCATTGGGAGCTTCTTCAACATGATTACCAGATTAAAATTTAGAATGCACCCCATATGCATCCTGAACCATTTCGTTTCATTCTATAATTTTGTGCATTAGATTTAACCACGCTACTACGTTCATCAACAACATAGTGTTGAAATACATAAAAAACTATTATCAATTTCTCTATCTAATCCACACTATGCATGCATTCTTTTTTAAACCCATTTCGATAGAGATGAAGTTCAACAATATCTAGTTTTAATAATTCATACATTGGCATTAGTTACAAGGACACTTTACAAAGCCATTACGTTAAAAAGGTTCTAGTGTCTTTGCATACTCCACGAAACCAGTGACGCCTTCTACAAATTCAGGCCTCAACCCCACTCGACAAAAATTAATCATATTATACATCTAACTACGATCCATCTACACGAAGATCACAAAATTTAAATTTGTTAAAAATTTATAAAGTAAGTAATAATTTACAATCCTAGAAATCAAATTGTAAGATTCTACTTAAGCATATACAATCCTAGGTCATCATTCTTTGCATCACTGGTGAATCATATCCTCTATATTTGAGTGTTACACAAATTATTTATTCACTTATATCCTAATCAAAGGGGAAAAGTCACTTTTGGTTTCTTTTTCTTGAACATATTTGCTTATCTATCGAAACATTTATCTTTAAAAACTTATAAAAAAGAGACATACAGAAAATTGAGTTGCATTATACACAAAGCCAACAACCAATTCAGATTTTAAGCTCATCTGACTAATTTTATCAGTAAAATATGTCATAGAATATTGTAAACAAAACTAAAGAGCTTTTAGTTGGACATTCAGAACTACATGGACAAGCTAAAATTCAACCACTTTGATAAATAAAGATAACAACAAACACTAAGAAACATTAAAATAAATAAACAATCTAGATTCTATCCACATATAGGCAAACGATGCTTGCAATAAATCAACAAAGAGAGTTTGAATCAAAGGTCCTGGTGTTGATGCTTAAGTAACTTTTTTGTTCTGTGTCAATCAACATTTAAGTGATCACGGATAAGGATGTATGTGATCGTCTCATCTTCTCATCGCCTATTTCTAACCTTCAATATTGTAATGTGGTGTAAGTTTCTATACATTACTATTTATTTTGATCACATATTGTTGGTATTTCCAAACACGGGTGCTTCTTCTGAATCCTTGTTTTGAGTTATCTCAACTTTAATTCTCTTCTTGGTTGATTCTTTTTCCTGTAATAAAGTAAATAATACTCTTATTCAATAATCAAAGAACTTTCTTTCCACAAATATTTCCAATTTCTTAATTAGTTGAAAAGATACACGACTATAAAAGATTGATATATTCAGGGGAATAAACATTAATTAGGAGCCGTGGTAACCCTAGAATTTGAGAAATTGTTTGTATTGTTACATTATATTTTTTGTTTTAATTTATTTGTCTGATTTTTACTTGACAAGATGTTTTAAAAGTTAAATAATCTTATTTCAAAAACATTTCATGTGAAAGTTGAAATTTACGAGTTGCCAAAAAATGAAAGAGACATTTTTTCAACGGGCTAAAAAAGAAAAGTGAGATAAAAAAAATTAAAACAAAAGGAGTGTTATTTTTATATAAAAAAACATGTGGTATCACTTATCTCATATGTAAAAGGTTGCATTGATATAATCCAGGTTTCGAAACCAAATAACAATTAACAAAACTAGAGGCTGGGTATAAGGGTAAAAATAAGGGTGACAACCCTCCTCTCTTAATTTACCTTCTTCGTACCGCACATGACTCATGAATTCAACGATAGATCATATGACATACACAAAAGGTCAAATAAAGAACGAGAGAAACAAGAATTCTTTTTAGTGATGAAGGAATTAAAAATATAAATCAAATGCATGTTTAAAATTTTGAATCAACCTGCTACCTGGAAATATCAAGAAGGGTCAAAATGGCATCTTTCTCCTTTTTTGTAAGATGAGCCTTGAATCCAGCTAAAGTTTTAGGATCATAAATCCTTAAAAGATGCCTAGGGTATTGTGGATGAAATCTACTAGACAAATTAGTTGGAGATGAAGGCAACTGCTTAACATGTATTAAATCAACATGAGACACTTTTGTAGGAAAAACATCTTCTTGTTGTTGTTCGACAATAGACAAGATTCTAGAAGAACCTTGTTGCTGTTGTTGAAAATTGGTATATGGCAAAAAGACCTTTCTATGGGGGGTCCTTTAATCCAGTCATCGTTGAAGTGCCTTCCCGTATTAGCTTCTATGACTTGGCTTGAAAAAAAACATTTCTTTACAACAGACGCATTGGTATATCGACATACCATGTTGCTGATTTTGTCGTTGCATTTTTTGTTGCATTCATGTTGATCATTTTTTTTTATAGATGTGGAGTATATATATAAGGTGGAGTAGAAGAGGGAGGGGTTTAGGTTTGGAGTCAACTTTGTTTTTATTCTTATTTTGGATATATTTGAAAATACATTGTCTGATTTACTTTATTTCTTTATGTAGCGCAGGTGCATTTATTATTATACTAATAAGAAGAAAATATATTGATAAATCACAAATTCGCATCGTGACATTTTTTCTTGGCTTAAAACCCCAAAACGTAAATTATATTGTTTTATTCAATATCCTTAAATTATTAGTAATTTTAATTACTGTAACACCGTGAAAATTTCTAAGCTAAGGCCCGAACTATTCTTTATTTGCATATAAGGTCTTATCAGGTTATTCTTAAATTGCTCATATATGTAAAGGTAAATTCTTTAGTGTGGGAATGATTTTGGATATCAATTAAGGTCACTAAAAACTCCTAGCACAAAGTTGAGTTGAAAGTTTCCTTACCGATTAAGTTTTGATGTAAGATTCTCTTTGGGTCCACTTCAAACGACCATGTCTCTTAGAATATAAAGAGTTACGCGGCCCATAACCTATCAAATTAAAGGTATTTGAATCTTCTTTCAAACTCCACCAATTTCACGTCAATCCATGTTTCAAGTAAGAATTACAGTGCAGTGACAAATTAGCCGACGGAAAAATATTAAAAAGGGTATTTTTATATTTTTACATCTAAGAAAACCCTAAACGAATTTCTTGACTAATTAAGGACCCAAAACAATTAGATTTTCATCTCTCAATACATCATTCTCTTCTCTCTCAAACCCTAAGGCAAAACCCTAAGGAAAAATCAAAGTAGAAGACTGCATTCAAGATTCTTTCAATTGTTTTCAAGATTTTTCTTCAAGGTAAGTCTTTCTCCAAGAATTCCATTCTTTCCAACTCAAATTCCTCCATACAATTATGAATCACTAATGAAAATCATAATTCTTTGCCATAGAGTTTCAAGAATCTCAAGAAAGGTTTTCTTGATTGTTTACCTTCAAGCTAGGGTTTCAAGGCTTCTAATCAAGTTCTTGTTCAAGATTCTTCAAGAACCTTGTTCTTTCAGGTATGTAAGACTATCATAGTATTGGACTAGTTTGTCCTCACACCCTACATTTACTTTCAAATTAGTAAAAGAGAAATCTAGGATTCTACCCCTAGATTTGAGTATTCTTGAGATGAGTTGATTTTGAGTTCTCGAGTTCCTGTTTCTTTTTGAAATTCTATTCCTAATTATTGAATTGCTATATGTTATGCATTAAGATTCTTGAGTTGATTCGTTCATGTCTATATTTCAACATGAACCCTATGAATTGAGTTTTTTTAAAATGAGTAGTATCATTGAGTTATGAGTTCTTGAGTTCTGAGTACTGAGTTTCCATATTGCTATTAATATCCCAGAGTTGAGTCGTTCATGTGCCATAATTCTGCATGAATCCTATTAATTGATATTTATATCTTGAGAAGCTTTTTAAAGTCAATACTTGAGTTTTAAACTGAGTTTTTGAGGAAGTAAAGATGAGTTTTGAGAAAGAGTTTCTATAACATGATTAGTATGACAATCGAGTATGCCATCAATATTTAAGCAGTATGGTATCTAGTTATGCCATCAATGTTTATGCAGTATGACTTCCTGAGTCATCAATGATCATATCACAATATGATTTTCATATATTTTTGAGAAAGAGTTTTTAAGTATGAATTGAGCAAGAGTACAAGGGAACTAAGTATTCCCAAATGTATCAGTTTTTAAATTGATGAAAGAGAAACTTTGATTTCTAAATGAGTTATGAGTTCAAAAGATATTTCAAAAGCAGTTACCTCTTTTAAGAGGGTAGTTTGAGCAATTATCTCAAACCAGAGGAAGAATTATATTTTTAAACATATGTGCATGAGTTATATATATTATTGGGATAGTATTGAGCTCCGATATAGGGATGAGTTCAGACAACTCAAAATCCTCATAAACCATGTATGCCAACATGGGTAAAGGGTCATACTTTTTAGATGATTCCTTATTGATTTTAAGCATAGCTTAGTGGATACACTTAGTTGAGGTGTTCTATACCCCGGCAAGGTATATGCCAGTTTTGGCAGCGTGGGTGAGACGTTGTATCATCACGTAGCTCATAGTGATGGTTGTCGGTTAGAGAGTCTCCCACTAGAGTTAAGTGCATTTTTATATATCACTTATTATGTTGAGTTCGGAGATGAGAAAGTATTTTTTAAAGCTTTAAATGATTTAACTCCCTTATTTCTTTACATTAAGCTTGGGTACATTGTTATCTATTGCAGTCATTTCTTTCAGTTATTTGTTATTCAACTATATTACATACCCATACATTCAATATACTGATATCATTCGACTTGTATCTTTTAATAATGCAGATACAGGTTCTTAGGATCCTCAACAAGAGTCTGTTGAGATCACTTCATCTGCTCGTCAGCTTTCTAGTGAGGTCTCCTTGCTTCCGGAGGACTCCAATTTTATGAGTTGTTAGTATTAGTAGCATTTTGAATAGTTGTGGTTCTTGTCCCGACACTCGTCTATATATGGTAGAGGCTTCATAGATAGACAATTTTTTAGAGTCTTTCTGTTTTCATATGTTTTATTTAAACTTATGATTCAAACTCAGTATATTTAACAAAGCTTTGAGATTTAGTAAGCTGTTTTTAAACGTTTCTTTCAATTTAATACTTACGTATGCTTCAGTTAGTCTTCCGCTTGTAGTATGCCAGGATGAGGGTTCGCTTGGGGACCAGCAATGGTTCTCGAGTGCCGGTCACGTCCAGGGTATAGGCACGAGTCGTGACAATTACCTCTCTAAATTTGTGTATTTGATAGTCTTTACCCTAGAAGATACCGTCCTAACAGTGTGAAATACACTAGCATGTCACGTATAGGTTTTGTACACTCGATAATTTTTTAAATAATTTTTCATTTTAGTTACAATCATGGTCATCATTTTTGGGAGAGGAGGATTATATATATAGGAGGGGGGGGGGATAGAAGAGGTAGAGGGTAGGCTTTGGACTCAACTTTACTTTTATTCATATTTTTGATGTATTAGAAAATATATTGTTTGTTTTATTTTATTTCTTTATGTGGCGCTGGTGCATTTATTAGATATACTAATAAGAAGAAAATGTATTGATCAATCACATATCATCATCATGATATATTTTTCTTGGCACAAAACTGTTAAATTTAGTGTGTTTTACTCAGAACACCTTAAATTATTAGTGATTTTCATTATCTCTCTAAATTTGGTTATTTTATAGTCTTTACCCTAGAAGATATCATCCTAAGAGTATGAAATACTCTCACCTGTGACGTAGAGATTTTGTTAACTTGAAACTTTTATAAATAATTTTGTTTCTAATTTGTTTTAACCTTTTAGATATTTTGGATCAAATCTCAGAAAGAAATTGTTAGAACATCACTTTCTAGGAGAAATATGTAGTACACTATTTTTTAAAATAATTTCAATAATATCACATGAAAAATTTAAGTAAACAATTATAAATGGAATACTAAAGTATAAGTTTTTATAAATTATGGATGTAACTTTTTTATGGTTATAAACTGTGTGAATACTAAAAGTTGTGAGAATTGTATCCCAAAATATTTATATCTATTAATAATATAAAGATTAGATATAGATAACGTGATGCAACACTTCTGTATGGCCTCCAATTACATTTATCTTTTTTCTTGTTTTTGATTTATTTCTCCTTTTAAAATCAAATGTAATGTGTAAAAGTAAAAAATTTACTCGTAAAATTTCTTAATTACATCTCTTAAATATACCTTCTCCTTCCTCTCGTATAATTCATTGTTTAATTAATATTGTATTGTTTTAGTTCTTGCCCAATATAAATAAATAAATATAAATATAAAGTATAAATGATATAACAAATTGAGTTTTTTAAGTTGGGGTATTATAGTAATTTAACATTCAAGTTAGAGGGGCGTTCCAATTTCACTAAACTTCAAATTCACTGACAACTGCAAATCACACTTGAGTTTTTTAAGCAGAGATAGATGTGTCAAAACGAGGCCAGATATAGGTAACCCACCCAACTTGCCCAAAATTTTATGGGTTGGGCTCAAGAAATTTGAATTGGGTTTACTCAATCCATTCAAGCGTTCACCCATTTTTAAAAAAAAAATTCAATTGGGCCAAATTTAATCTCCAATTTCAATATGTTTTAAGACTCTTTATTTGCATTGATGTAATGTATGTTCCTATATTGAAGGTGTGAATTCTTACTTTTTTATATATATTTTCTATGATTTATCTATTCATTTGTAACTTTTTATTTTATTTTAATTGTCTTGAATTTAAATTCAAATTGTGGTTATAAAGTTAAATAACAATATGTTAAAATTTATTGAGATTAAGTGGGTCAAATTACGCGGGTGATGACCCAACCCAATTTTTAACCCATTTGAGCCCAAATCATTTAAGCCCAAAGTAAATTTGGGTGGGTCAAGACGCAACCCAATTTCTATTTCAATCTATTTTAATTCAATTTCAACCCAACCCGCCCATTTGACACCTCTAAGCATAGAAGAATTGAAAACATCAAAAATTGGTAGTTTAAACATCTGAGGAAACACTTCCATTTATAGCCAACAAATGCTAGTTATGAACACATGCTTAATGTGCCTTATCTGAAAAGACAAACTGTTAGAAAATGTCACAATTAATAAGCAAAGTCACAACTCTTTGAAAAAATCACAATCCTTCAATTTAAAAAAGGATCTTGTTTTAATGTAATATAATATAAATAATAAATTAAAAATTAAAAATATAATATGAAATATAGAATATGTACTAAATTGGGTATTTCAAGAAGAAAAAGAATAGAAAACTTAAAAAAATTGTAGTTTAAAAATGTGAGGCAGCTCCTCTATTTATAGCCAACAAATAGTAGTATGAATAGTATGCTTATTGTGCCAGAAAAGTCACCACTCTTCAGAAAAGTCACAATCCTTTAAAAATGTCAGAACTCATCGAAAAAGTAACAACTCTTTGGAAAAGTCACAACCCATCGGAAAAGTCACAATCATTCGATGAAAATGGGTATGTGCTTTCAATATAATATGATATAAATAAATTAATAATATAATATAAAATATAGAAGATCTAGTAAATTGGGTGTTTTAATAAATTGGGTGTTTTAAGAAGAAGAATAGAAGACTTAGAGAATTTGTAGTTTAGAAATGTGAGGGAGCCCTTATATTTATAGCGAACAAATGGTAGTATGAATAAGTGCTTTTTTTTTTTTGCTTAAGAACGGAATGATTTTATTTAGTATATAAGATCATTCATTACAAAAAGGAACTGATCTATATGTAGTAGTTCCAGTAGCATCTCTAGCTAGTGCATAAGTCATAAAAGGTGGAGATGCATAAAAATAAATTGGTTGGTTATCATCCATGTGATTCTTTGATATCTTTCCGTGGGTTGCTAGAATGTCCGCTACACTATTAGCCTCCCTCGGAGTATGCTTCATTGTCTGGCTTTCCATCTCCAGTAGTAGTGACCTTCAATCAACGTAGATGTGTGAGAATATTGGGTTGTTATTATTAAGCTAAATTAGTAATATCTGGTAGTCAGTTTCCACCAGCAGTTGCCTAATATTTTTCCTTTGTGCTAGTTTCAATCCATGAAGCAGGGCTAATAATTCTGCATGGTGAGCATTTCCGACTTTGACTTTACAGGAGAACCCCGTTATCCACTCGCCTAAGTGGTTTCTTGTTACACCCCATGTACCTCTGTTATCTGTAGTCGGTTCAAAGGAGCCATCTATGTTAAGCTTAACATATCCCTCCGGAGACCTACTCCAGTGTATAGGTGTAACACCCCGTACCCTAAAAAGACTAAACCAGCAGATTTTCAGAAGTTGAAGGTGCCACCTAAAGACCGTAGGGTGACCCACTGACAGTAGGTGGGTCCATGGTTGGCCACCTGCAACCCCCTCCCAGAACCCCAGGAAAAATCGACCAAGGGTCAACCAATGGCTGGACCCACGGACCGTAGATGGGACGACGGTCCGTGGTCCAGGCTGTGGTCGAGACCCCCAGATTCCAGCTCCCAGAATCCCGTCGATGCCTGCCAGGATGGACCGTCGGTCCATCCACGGTCCGTCGATCTGGCCGGCGGTGACCCCGACAATTTTTAAGTTAGGGTCGTTTTGGTCTTTTCCCTTATGCGTTGGACCCCTAAACTATGCCGTATAACCCCTAAACTACGTGGTTTTGGTCAGTTTTAGCCTAGAAACTAAATTAGAACCTAACCTAATCAATCATTCACCAAAAAATCATCAAACTTAGAACGCAGAGAGGAGAAAGAGTCGACCAAAGACCTTCCAAGAACGCAGTTTCTTCAGTTCCACCCTGAAATCGAAAGATTTCTCCGTGATATTCGTCACCAGGTATGTGGGATTTCACTAGTGGGTTCCTTTCACCCATTAGGTCCCTAGAATTCAGTCTAATTCTTGATTCCCTTCATATTATCTAGACCTAGGATTTTCTTGAATGTTAGAAATTGTTGGGTTTTAGATGTTAGAATGCTCCAAATCAGATTATCATGTTGATGTAACATAGTTGCTTATTTCCCTGCATGAAATTCAGTGCCCTAGTGGTGTAGATTCATTTAGTTCATGAATTACACTAGCTAGGTCAGTTTAAACATATATACAAGCCTTAGATTTCCAATGTTTCATTGTCAGTTATAAATGTTGCATTCTCAGTTAGCATGTCAGAATATTGAGCTATCCACTATAATTAAGTTATGTTATATTGTTCACATTTCTAGTTGGGAGTAGGCTTAGACCGAGTGGACTAGGGTTCAGCGTACCCGTATAGTCCCAGAACTACGTGCCCCATAGGTTTATAAGTCCCCTCTATGGGCATCATTTTAGTGATCACGCCAGTCATGCCTCTATAACTTTGGCAGGGTATATTGGGTCCTCTCGATGGGGCCTATACATCGAACTGCACGTTTAGCTCGCGTGGTTTTATGTCAGTTATTAGTAGCTCCCACAGTCAGATTTTTATGCATTTGACCAGGTTCTCAGTTGTACTTCAATATTCAGTTTTAGCATGTTATGTACTTGGTCATTCCATTCAGTTCACTTCATTTCAGTATGTTTCCAGTATGTTCAGATCATATCATTCCTCAGCATGTTGCTTTAGTTTATATGTTTTGTTGAGCTTTTATCCATATCCTGCACGCTCAGTACATTCCAAGTACTCACGCATACTCTGCACTACATATTTTTATGATGTAGGTTCAGGTTCTCAGCATCCAGATTACGCATAGATCGGTTCCCGATCCATATTCAGCAGCTTCAGTGATGAGTCCTCATACTTCGAGGACAATAGACATGTTTTCAGATTTAGTCTGTTATTTCAGTTTTAGTTTTTCTAGGGTTAGCTGGGGATATGTCCCAGCAACTCTAGTCAGTTAGAGGCTTTTTCAGTATTAGATTCAGCTTTAGTTTTTGACTGATTGTTCAGTGTCACTAAACTCTTTGAATTTTATTTATATATTCAGACTTAGATTGGATATTCCCCATCATTTAGTTTATCTTATGTATTATGCTTCCGCACAGTATTTTTTTGAAGTATGCTTATGATATGTCAGCTCAGGGTTAGCTTGGGGTCACTCGTGATCCTAGGTCCCATGTTTACACCCAGGGGGTAGCCTCGGGATGTGACAAACTTGGTATCAGAGCATTACGTTTAAGTTTCCTAGGATGTCTGAAAAGCCGCACTAAGTAGAGTCTTTTTCATGGGTGTTAAGTGCACCACATCTAATAAGAAGGAGGCTACGAAGAGTTATAGGAAAACTTCATTTTCTTTGCTATTCTTATCGTGCGTGGGTATGATCTACCTCTAACTCGTCGTTATGCATTTCAGATCATGCTTCCTCGTAGAGCTAACACCAGGAATGCTAACGCAACTCCTCCAGTCCCAGATCAAGAGGTTTCCAATGCAGAGTTTTGGAATGCGATTCAGCTTTTGGCTCAGAGTGTGACTAACCAGAACAATCAGCAGGCCCCAGTTCCTACAAATGCTAATAATGGGTCAACAACAGCCAGGGTTCAAGACTTTGTTCGTATGAATCCACAAGAATTTCTAGGGCCAAAGGTTGATGAGGACCCCCAAAACTTTATTGATGAGGTTAAGAAAAATCTTTGGAGTGATGCAAATGGCTGGAAATGATAGGGTAAACTTGGCATCCTACCAACTTAAGGACATGGCTCACATTTGGTTTACTCAGTGGAAAGAAAATAGTGGTACGGATGTAGTTCCTATGATTTGGGAGTGTTTTACTGGAGCTTTTCTGCACAGGTTCTTTCCGAAGGAGTTCAGAGAGGCTAAGGCTCAGGAGTTTATGAATTTGCGGCAAGGTACTATGTCATTCCAAAAGTATAGACTCAAGTTCACCCAACTCTCCAGGTATGCTCCACATATGGTTGCTGATCCAAGGGCACAAATAAGTAATTTTGTATATGGGTATCCGACTTAGTGAAGACAGAGTGCAGGAATGATATGTTGTTAGGGGTTATGAATATCGCTAGGCTCATGACTCATGCTCCGCAGATTGAGGGAGATAAGCTTAAGGAAATAGCTAAGGTCAAAACGAAAGCTAGAACAGGGAGCTATGAGTACTCTCAGCAAAAATCGGGTGGTGGAAATCATTCACAGTTTCGACAGGATCAAAATAGTAGGGCACCAGGCTCTAAGTCTAAGGGAAGTGTTTCAGGAAGTAGGACCTACCCAACTTGTCCAAAGTGTGGTAAGAACCATCCGGGTGAGTGTCTTGCAGGCAAAGAAGGATGCTTTGGATGTGGTCAGTCTGGTCATAGGGTGAAGGATTGCCCTTCTGCCAGGCAGGGGTAAGGAGGTAACGATAGTAGGGCTCAGTCTATAGTCCCAACAGCACCAGCAGGTTGCCCAACTCAGCAGGGTGTGTCATCTGGTACAGGTGGCGGTCACCGCCAAGGCAGGTTCTATGCTCTCCATGCTCGCCTAGATCAGGACGATTCTCCTAATGTGGTCACTGGTACGTTAAGAGTCTTTAATTTAGATGTTTATGCATTGTTAGATCCAGGAGCTACTCTTACCTTTGTAACTTTCTTTATAGCAGTAATCTGAGGTGTCACTCCAGAAACTCTTTCAGAACCCTTCTTAGTCTCTACTCCAGTTGGTGACCCAGTTATAGCTAGACGGGTATACATAAATTGCCCTATCACAGTCTCTTAGAAAGTCACCTTAGCAGATCTTGTAGAGTTAGAAATGGTAGATTTCGATATCATTCTAGGCATAGATTGGTTACATTCCTGTTATGCATCAGTCGATTGTAGAACTAGGGTTGTTCGGTTTCAGTTTTCAAGCGAACCCATCATAGAATGGAAGGGTAGTAGCTCAGTGCCTATGGGTCGATTCATTTCTTACCTTAAAGCCAGAAAGATGATCTCTATGGGTAGTGTAGCACATGTTGAGGAAGAAAGTAAGGAATTAGCGAAGGATGTTCACCAACTTGCTTTCCTAGGAGTTTGCACATCTCCGATGTTGTTGTAAAAGTTCAGAATGGGTCAGAATCTTCATTGGTAGTGGAGGTTAAGGAGAAACAACACAGTGACCTTATATTGCTTCAGTTGAATGGTGCAGTTCACCAGCAGAAAGTTGAGGTTTTCTCCCAAGGGAGAGATGGCATGCTTCGCTACCAGGGTCGTTTATGTGTTCCTAAGGTGGGTAAGTTGAGACAGCAGATCCTTACAGAAGCCCACAATTCCAGGTATTCTATTCATCCAGATGCCAATAAGATGTACCTTGATCTGTGGGAAGTCTTTTGGTGGAATGGCATGAAGAGAGATATAGCAGATTTTGTGGCTAACTGCTTGAATTGTCAGCAGGTGAAGGCAAAACATCAGAAACCAGGAGGTATGACTCAAGAGATTAACATTCCTATATGGAAGTGGTAAGTGATCAACATGGACTTCATTACAGGTTTACCTCGTACTCGCAAACAACATGATTCCATTTGGTAATAGTAGACAGAGTTACTAAGTCCGCTCACTTTTTGGCTGTCAAGACTACAAATTCGGCAGAGGACTACGCCAAACTTTACATTAGTGAGATAGTGAGGTTGCATGGCGTTCCTTTGTCTATCATCTCAAATAGAGGTCCTCAGTTTACCTCTCATTTCTGGAAGTCATTTTAGAAAGGTCTTGGTACCCAGGTAAATCTCAGCACATTATTTCATCAACAGACGGATGGTCAGGCAGCGCATACCATTTAGACTTTAGAGGACATGTTGAGAGCTTGCGTAATCAACTTCCAGGGTAGTTGGGATGATCACCTTTGTCTTATAGAGTTCGCCGAAAATAATAGCTACCATTCCAGTATTCAGATGGCCCCTTATGAGGCACTTTATGGGCATAGATGTAGGTCTCCAATTGGTTGGTTTTAGGTAGGTGAAACAACCTTCATAGGGCCAGATTCGGTTTGTGAGGCTATGAAAAAAGTTCAGCTCATTAGAGATAGATTAAAGACTGCCCAGAGTCGTCAGAAGTCCTATGCAGATGTAAGGAGAAGGGACTTGGAGTTCCAAATCGATGATTAGGTCTTCCTAAAAGTGTCACCTCTGAAAGGGGTGATGAGATTTGGCAAGAGAGGGAAGCTTATTCCACGGTATGTAGGTCCTTACAAGATTCTAAAAAGGGTTGGTAATGTGGCATATGAGTTAGAGTTGCCAGCAGAACTAGCAGCAGTCCATCCAGTTTTTCACATCTCCTTCTTGAAGAAGTGTGTGGGTGATCCAACATCTATAGTACCATAAGAGAGTGTGGCTGTGAAAGATAGTCTCATTTATAAAGAGGTGGCAGTTGAAATCCTTGATCGTCAGGTTCGTAGGTTGAGGAATAAAGAAGTCACTTCAGTTAAGATTTTGTGGAGGACTCAGTCTGTAGAGGGAGCTACTTGAGAAGCAGAAGCTGCCATGAAGCCCAATTATCCTCATCTCTTTCCTTCCGATTTCATTCGAGCTTGAGGTAATAGTTCCTCTCCAGTCTCTCAGTTTACTCTTGCATGAATTCCGTCTTAGTATCATGTTCCTTCAGTTATACTTGCATTTTCAGTGTATTTGCATGTTCTTGGAACGTAGTTCAATCAGAAATCAGTTTTTAGCACTTAGTGGTAGGGTGTGCAGCTCCTTTCCTCCCTTTCTCAGCTAGTTTAAACTTCATTCGAGGATGAATGTTCCCAAGAGGGAGATAATGTAACAGCCCGTACCCTAAAAAGACTAAACCAGCAGATTTTTAAAAGTTGCAAGTGTGCCACCGACGGGTGGCACCTACGGAACGTAGGTGGGGTCCGTGGTTGGCCACCTACAACCCCCTCCCAGAACCCAAGAAAAATCTTCCAAGGGTCGACCACCGGAAGGACCCACGGACCGTAGGTAGGACCACAGTCCGTGGTCTAGGCGGTGGTCTAGACCCTCAGATTCCAGCTCCCAGATATCCGACGACGCCTGCCAGGATGGACCGTCGGTCCATCCGCGGTCCGTCGGTGGCCCCGACAGCTTTTAAGTTGGGGTCATTTTGGTCTTTTCCCCTATGCGTTGGACCCCTAAACTACGTCGTTTAACCCCTAAACTACGTGGTTTTAGTCATTTTTAGCCTAGAAACCAAATTAGAACCTAACCTAATCAATCATTCACCAAAATATCATCAAACTTAGAAAGTAGAGAGGAGAAAGAGTCGACCAAAGCCCTTCCAAGAACACAACAAGGTTTCTTCAGTTCCAGCCCCAAAATCGAAAGATTTCTCCATGAAATTCGTCACCAGGTATGTGGGATTTCACTAGTGGGTTCCTTTCAGCCATTAGGTCCCTAGAATTCAGTCTAATTCTTGATTCCCTTCATATTATATAGACCTAGGGTTTTCTTGAATGTTAGAAATTATTGGGTTTTAGCTGTTAGAATGTTCCAAATAAGATTATCATGTTGTTGTAACATCGTTACTTAGTTCCTTGCATGAAATTCAGAGCCCTAGTGGTGTAGATTCTTTTAGTTCATGAATTACACTAGCTAGGTCAGTTTAAACAAACATACATGCCTTAGATTTTGAATGTTTCATTGTCAGTTATAAATGTTGCATTCTCAGTTAGCATGTCAGAATATTGAGCTATCCAGTATAATTCAGTTATGTTATATTGTTCACATTTCTAGTTGGGAGTAGGCTTTGACCGAGTGAACTAGGGTTCAGCGTACCCGTATAGTCCTAGAACTACGTGCCCCGTAGGTTTAAAAGTCCCTCTGTGGGCATCATTTTAGTGATCACACCAGTCATTCCTCTATACCTCTGGCAGGGTATATTGGGTCCTCTCGATGGGGCTTATACATCGGACTCCATGTTTAGCTCGCGTGGTTTTATGTCGGTTATTAGTAGCTCCCACAGTAAGATTTTTATGCATTTGACAAGGTTCTCAGTTGTACTTCAGTATTCAGTTTTAGCATGTTATGTACTTGGTCATTGCATTTAGTTCACTTCATTTCAGTATGTTTCCAGTATGTTCAGATCATATCGTTGTTCAGTATGTTGCTTCAGTTAATATGTTTTGTTCAGCTTTTATCCGTATCCTGCATGCTCAGTATATTCCAAGTACTGACGCATACTCTGCGCTACATCTTTTCATAATGTAGGTTCAGGTTCTCAACATCCAAATTACGCGTAGATCGGTTCCTGATCCACATTTAGCAGCTTCAGTGGTGAGTCATCATACTTCGAGGACAATAGACATATTTTCAGATTTAGTCTTTTATTTCAGTTTCAGTTTTCCTAGGGTCAGCTGGGGACATGTCCCAGCAACTCTAGTCAGTTAGAGGCTTTTTCAGACATAGTATTAGATTCAGCTTTAGTTTTTGACTTATTGTTCAATGTCACTAAACTCTTAGAATTTTATTTATATATTCAGACTTAGATTGGGTATTCCCCATCATTTAGTTTATCTAATGTCTTATGCTTCTGCACAGTATTTTTCTTAAGTATGCTTATGATATATCAGCTCAGTGTTAGCTTGGGGTCACTCGTGATCCTTGGTCCCGTGTTTACGTCAAGGGGTTAGCCTCGGGGTGTGACAATAGGAATCATGTGCTTTGGAGGAATGAATTTCATGGTGTTTGTAAGGTGATAATATTCTAAGGCCCTGAAGTTAATTTCTTGTATGATGTTAAAGGTTAATTAACATTTTGATTTTTAAATAACTTCATGTTCCTATTTTTCCAGATATTCCAAAGGAAAAAGGGGGTTAGGATAGTTGTAGGCACGCTTTGGTAGTTATTGACTCGAGTGATTGTTACAGATCGACATAATTTCAGGATTTCACTACGGAAATCCTGCTTGTTTATTGAAATATCATAGTTATTCTAGATTTGGGCGGCTTCTGGACAATCAAAAAAAATATGGTTCGTATTTTCTTCTATATTGGTGCACAAGTAGCAAGTATTTTTGGGGATTATCTTCCTAAAGCGTAAAGCAGGGCAGTGGGAAGCTTATTTGACAGTAGAAGCCACATAATTTTTTTTTTTTTGAAGACATAAAAAAATATCAGTAGGAATAAGTACAAGCAAGGGGGGCTAGGCCTTACCTTACTAATCCTAATAAAGTACCTAGCTTCTGCTACCTAACAAGCATGAAGAAAATAAGAGCTAGATAGAACTAAGTATTTTCTGATCACCACAGAGTTTGTAATACACTCCATGATGTTATTACAAATTAGGATGCTTAAATAATGTAAAAATATGCCAATCAAGAAGAAAGTTGAGTTATCAACCTCAAACTTTCTATTACATAAGTATGAATTAAAAAAGATTGACTGCCCATCAAAAGTAACTTGAAGTAATTTTCTCTTGTCTTCGTTTTCAAACCTATCCAACACCACTTGATAATTCATACCTTCTTTATGGATTTATTGGATCTTGTTGAACCTATTGATACTGTCAAATGGTTCTGCTTTGCCTGTCGCATCGGTAGGTGCCTTGGAACAAACTCCTCAGTCATTTTACCGTCCCAACTATGTTGCCTTCCATGTGTCTTCTTTTTTCTTTTGTTGCTTCCACTTCTTTGTTGCCTAGGTGATATATTCCCTTCCCTAGCCACTCTATCAAAGAATATGTCCAACATATTGTCTTCCTCATCTTCATCAAGAGAATCCTCGTCTAAATAAATTGTATTTGACACTAAGGCTCTCTACTCATTCTTTTTTGCAGTCACACATTTAGGCACACAGAGAGGAGCTTCTGGACCTAATTTGCTATTCAAAAAAGGTGGTTAGACCTATTTTTCTTGGATCAAATCGTTGTCATTCTCTGTTAACCTTACTTGCTTTCCAATAGTCTTCAATAAAGCATCAAAGCTATTCGAACATAATAGGTCTCTTGAGGCATTACTAATATCATGCCTCTTCTCACTGTCATGAAAATTCCCAGTCGCACCCTTTTCACTACATGGAGAATTATTTTGACCAGTCAGGGAAAGGGTCCGACAACTATTTGAATTTTTGTGTGCAACCAGTGTCCAATTTTTTGTTGCTTTCTCATTTTCAACTAGAAAAACATGCTGCCCAGAATTTTCAGCATCTTCAACATCAGATGTTTCCATTAGTTTTTGTCCTGAATCCATTAATTTTTGCCCTGAACCAACTCGCGGCGCATCAACTTCAACTTTTGGTATTCCCCCAGCGTTTTAAATTGCATTAGACATCAAATTCAGCCCAACATCTTTTGATTGCACCTCATTAGTAGCAACTTGTTGGTTATTGCAATCACCTTTATTTTTGGTAGTTGTTTGAACACCAATATCTATTACTTGTATCAACATCCTTTGAGTCTGAACGATTTTGCTCAGAATTGGCAGCAACCAATTGTCGATCTAAAGAAGTAGCTTTACTTTGATCGACATCTACAATCTTTCTTTTTCCATTTAGTATTTCTCTCGCATCACCTTGATACTTTTCACTATCGATAGTACCTTTTAAAGCAACTTCAATGATATCATCAATTTGTTTTTATTTTGATTTCTTTTCAAGATCAAACGACAACTATCTTCATAATGGCCTTGATGCTTACAATAAATGCAATACAAAGGTAGATTATCATATACCATCTCCTAAAAAGCCTCGATCAACTTACTAGATTTTCCATCCACAAACTGCAACCTTATACGATTTGAAAGCTTTTTCATTAGATCAAGTAAAACCTTGACCCTAGTTTTGCTAGGTCTTGACTTGATTTGAGTGGCTTTATCTATAACTATTGGTTTCCCAACTGTCGATGCTACAGAAAACAGAGACTTCTTTGCAATAAAACTTGAGATACGTTCGGTAAAGAAATCCAAACCACGGCTAACGTCGTTTCCTCCTTAGGATTATATCCCATAGACTATGGAAAACCCCTACATTGGTGCTCCTTTCCATTGTAGAGAAGATAATTAACTGAGTGAGATAAAGGTAGTACATAATATTCTTATTGATCAAACCTCAACAAAATTTGTCTTGGAGCAAGTAAGCCAATTAAACAATTGCCCTTGGTACCAAGATTTTTCGGTAAAATTGTCCTTAATACCTTCATATCTGGCGCACCATGCAAATAATTTAAGCACCACTGCCTGATGCAATCCCTCTTCGATCATAAAGTCTTGCCTTTCCTCCATTGAAAACGTGATAGTAGGTTCTCCATGAATTATTTCGATTGATTTTACGATTGTTTTTGAGTTAATTAGGGCAGATTGTTTAGGATTTAGAGTATTGGAATTGAAAAGGGTGGCGTATGTGGTGGTTAAGGGTGGTAGGGAGGGGTGGACAGCGTCGAAAGGAGGTCGTCCAGTGGTCGTAGCAGCCATGAGAGCTGTGCAGCTGTGCCTATGTAGGAGCCACCTGAAGAAACCCTATGTCGGCCGTTGTCTGCTCTTTATTTTATTTTGTTTAACGTTTTTATTTTCCACATCAAATCATAGGTAATGCTATGGTTTTCATTTGTATGATTATTTGCCAGAAAGAGCTTGTAAACACTTCTAGAGCTTAATATGACATCATTCCTAAGGTTCCAATAGAAGGTATCCTTTTTAGGACTATATAATTGGATATAAGTGTTTAGAATAGATTCCTTAACGTGGCTGGGAATATCAAAGGATATTTTAGAAAGATCCTAAGAATTATTGGAGAGCACTTGGGAGATTGATAGATGTATATCTTGTTCTGTAAGGGGGCCTTGGATAGTTTCTCGGAGGGTTAAGGTTGTCTCAATCCATTTATCTTCCCATAGATGAACCTCTTCTCCATTGCTAATATTCCAAGATATACCTTTTCTGAATAAAGGGTATGTTTTAACTAGGCTCTTCCAAATATAAGAGTCGTACCAATGACATTTAGCTAAAAGGAGATTGTGACCCTTATTTTTATATTTTTTTCCTAAAACTCTGACCCAAAGGAGGTTCTTGTCATTGCCAAATCTCCAATTCAAATTTGCTAGGAGGGTAAAAAATTTTCCATTTATTTTTTGAAGTCCCAGCCCCTAGCTTTGTGGGAGAAGTTACTAAGTCCCAATTAGCTAGGTGTAGTTTTCTCTTTTCAGGAGTTGAACCCCAAAGGAAATTTCTTTGAATACAATCGATATGATCACAAGTTCCTTGAGGCAATAGATTACATTGCATGGCGTAATTAGGGATAGAATCTAGAACCGATTTCATGAGTGTGGTTCTTCCTGCCAATGATAAAAGTCTAGCCTTCCATTCTTTAAGTTTGTTATTCATGTTGTGTATCATGTATTGATAATTCGCGCTTTTGGGGTGATGATTAGTAATAGGGAGTCCTAGGTATTTATCCATCTTATCTGATTGGCGAATATTTAAAATAGTTGATAGATTATTTCGATCTTCCATTTTAACATTTGTCGAAAAAAATTACTGAGGATTTATTGAATTTTTTTTCCTGATTGTTCTGCAAGGGTATTTAAGATATGAATAATAGTAGCAGCATTTACGGAATCTGCTTTTGCTAGGAGGATTACATCGTCAACAAAGAGAAGGTGTGAAATGGGGATTCCTATTCTTCCAAACCTTAATGGTTGCCATAGGTTCTCCTGAATGGCATTGTTTATTAGTCTCGAAAGTGACTCCACGCATATTATAAATATATAGAGGGATAATGGGTCTCCCTATTGAATACCTCTGTTGAGGAGGAAGTAGTTTGTAGGTGTTCCATTCACAAGTATAGAGACAGATGAGGTGGATACGCATGACATAATGACGGATATGATATTCTCAGGGAATTTAAGGATTTCCAGAGATTTTCTAATGAATGACCATTCTAGTCTATCAAAAGCTTTTTCCAAGTCTATTTTGAGAAGCATTTTGCCAATTTTTCCTTTTGATTTTTGGTAGGAATGAACTGCTTCTTGAGATATAATTACATTATCAACAGCTCTCATTCTGGGGATGAAGTTGCATTGTTGCGGACTGATGAGTTTTTCTAGGTAAGGTTTAATTCTATTCACTATGATTTTGGTAATGGTCTTGTAGATTGTGTTACAAAGACTAATGGGTCTATAGTGGGCTACTTGTTCGGGATTGTTAGTGTTTGGTATTAGACTAATGAAAGTCTTACTTAGTTCTGGAGGAATTTTGCATGTATTGAACGCTTTCATGAAGGTGGTTACTACAGTTTGCTCAGTGTCCTTCCAAATTTTTTGGAAAAAGATTGGATGAAGACCATCCGGACCAGGGGCTTTCAGCGGCTGGAAAGAAAATATAGCTTTTTTAATTTCCTCTATAGGTAGCGGTCTTCCTATGAAGGTTTTGTCCTCTGAAGATACTGCATTGAGACACGGAGGAAGGCTGAGTAAGAGACTTTGCTTCAGATCTGTTGAGTAGGTCTTCTGGTAGTGGGAGAGAGTTACTTCACTAATAGTCACATGATCAAAGGTCCAATTTCCCACCGAATCATTAAGGCCTAAAATCCTATTTCTACGTCTTTTGTTGATGGTGGAGGCATGGAAATTTTTTGTATTTGCATCACCATCATTAAGCCATTGAACACTTGATTTAAGTTTCCAAAATTCCTCTTCCCGAAGAAGCACTTCGTTAAAATCGTTAATAAGGGTGTTTTCTAGCTCGTAATGGAAATGATGTTTATGATTAGGGTCCATTTGTTGGAGACCTTTTAATCTTTTAAGGATTTTATTTTTTTGTTTGAATATATTTCCAAAGGTTTCCTTATTCCAATTATTTGTTGTATTGATGAAGTTCTCTACAGCAGTATTATAATATGACTATGGTTCCATGGATTTTTAACTATATTAGCGAAATCAGGGTGTCTCATCCTCACAGTTTTTAGTATAAAGATTTTGTTTGGTTTATCATAACATTTAATACCGTTTAGAAGTAGCAGACAATGGTCAGAATGTGTCCTAGGTAACTGGTGCATGTTTGAATCAGGATATAGGTTTATCCTTTCCAGAATTCCAAGTAAACGATCTAGTCTTTCCATGATTAGAGTTATATTGTTTTTATGCTTATTTGTCCAGGTGTATTTTTGGCCTTTGAAGAGACGATCGATCATATTCATATCATCTAGGCAGTCTATAAAGTTTGAGCATTTTTTATTATTTATAGGTCTTCCTCCTAATATCTCCGACGATCTTGTGATTTCGTTGAAGTCCCCACAAACTAACCAAGGGCCTTTTATAGTAGTAGCTAAATTTCTTAAGTTATTCCAAAGAATTTTCCTAGATCTATAGCAATTCTTGGCATATATTACTGAAAAGAAACATTTAGGAGTAGTTGTACTTACCATAATAGTTGTGTGTATTTCCTGCTCCGTGAGGATGAAGGGTTCAATTGTGATCTATGAGTTTTTCCAGATAAGTGTAATGCCACCTGAATATCCCATAGTAGGGATCTGAATGAAATCAGTGAAATCCAGAGCTTGTAGTAGTTTACCATGATCCACCATTTTTGTTTCGGTAAGTGCTAATACCGAGGGACTGTTCCATTCCATTAGTACTCACAGATTGTTCATGAAGTTGGCACTGTGCGCTCCTCTACAATTCCACATTGGGATCTTCATTTATAAGGCTTCTTGTTGGATTGTGGACCCTCCTGGAGTTAGTGACATCTCCTGATTCACTGTTGATACATTCTTGGATGCTTCTTTCGCTACCAAGCCCTATTTGGGAATCTTCGTGGGAATTGTTAACGCTACATATTTTGGAGTTGTGAGGGTATTGTAGTAGCGTATGTTCAATGATGTTTTGGATATTTCTCTTGCGACTCTGATTAGGAATTTCTTTTCGGCATTTTGAGGCATTTCTATTGTCAGAGGGTTCTTTATGAAGAGATGTTGTATGAGTGGTTCTAGGGTGTTTTGTTCCTTTTCTTCCAGGGCTGGATATATACTATGGAGGATGGGGGGGGGGGGACAACTTAATCATTTGGACTTGTAGGACTACTTGGTCTTCCATGTTTTCGTCCTCCTCGTAGTTATGAGTCTCCTTGTTGGGTTGAAATGGGTTTTGAATGTCTATGATTTGTTGTAGCGACGAGTGCACAAAGTTGTTTAATTGGTGTATAAGGTTGAGATGGTTCATACTCAAGTTGGAGAGGGACGATGGGAGGTAGAGAATGTGATAGAATTCTACTGTCGTCAATTCCTATGTTAGTTTTAGTTGTGCTGCAACTAGTCTTATGAGGCTCTCCGTCAATGTTTCCTCTATCAAAAGAGGTAATGCAGTAAGGTTGTTTTGATACTGAGGTATTTCAGCCATACCCTCCAAATTTGCATAAGACGGGGCCTGGACAGCATGAGGATAGATCGAAAGGAGGTGGGGTTCTCGGTTTGGTAGTTTAGGTCGAAGGGGGTCAGAGGATTGTTCAGGTGTTGGAAAGTTGGGTGGCATGGGACGTAAGATGGCACCTCGTCCATCTTGGGGAATTGATGAGGGTCGTATGAGTAAGTCGGAGGGTAGTGATTCAGAAACGTTTGAGGCAGGGGATTGTGGTAGGTTGGGTTGTTCCTTATTAGTTGGTATGGTATGTGGTGCTGGTTGCTCATATTTGAAAGTAGTATGCATTGTTTTTGCATAATGTTTTGTTGTTTGTTGTGGTAATGAGTGTTTTTGTATTGCGCCATTATTCGATAATTCTTGTTTGTGAAAGGTGCTGGTTGTGTCTTGGTCAGGGGGAAGATTTATAGTAATATTATTTTTTGGTTTAAGATTTCTATTGTCCATAATAGGTTGTACTAGGAGATTGTGTTGAACCTCCTTACCATTTGCTATACGTGTTTTATTGGTAATCTTTTGAGTTGATTTGGAGATGAGATTGTCATTTAGAGATAGATCTCCCATTGAAGTAATGTTAGTATGTGGTGGATCAGTGTTACTATGTTTCAGTTCTAATTCAACCGGATTTGTATTGTGTAGTTTGTCAGGTATGGCTGGGAGTAATTCCTGATGAGAGGTAAGGCGATCTCCCCAAACTATGGGATTTGATTGATATATTTTGTTTATTTTGATTGTAGATTTAGATATAGTAGGTAGGGGATGTGTCGTGTTTGGTTTACTTGTAGTGGCTATTTCAGATCTTTTAGGGGTAGGTGCTTATTATGTCTTATAAGATAAGTCACAACTCTTCAGAAAATTCACAACCCTTTGAAAAGATCACAACTCATCGAAAAAGTCACAACTCTTTGGAAAAGTTGCAACCCTTCGAAAAAGTCACAACACTCTGAAAAAAGTCAAAACCCTTCAATGTGAAAATGTTTCTTCTTTTAATATAATATATATAATATAAGTAAATAAATATATTATGAAATATAGAAGATGCAATAACTTCAGTGTTTTAAGAAGGAGGAGGAAGAGGAATAGAAAATCACAACCCATTGGAAAGATCACAACTCATCGGAAATGTCACAACTCATTGAAAAAGTCACAACTCATCAAAAAAGTCACAATACTTTGGAAAAGTCACAACCCTTCAGAAAAGTCATAACTCTTTGGAAAAGTCACAACCCTTCGAAAAAGTCATAATCTTTCAATATGCAAAAAGTATGTGCTTTTAATATATTTATAAGATAAATAAATATAGTATGATATATAGATATGTGCTAAATGTGGTGTTTTAAGAAGAATAGAAAACTTAAAAAATTGTAGTTTAAAAATGTGGGGGAGCCCTCTACATATAGTGAACAAAGGGTAGCATGAATAGGTGCTTGTTGTGCGTTATTAGAAAAATCACAAAACTTTGAAAAAGTCACAACCCTTCAATGTAACAAGGTGTCAGCTTTTGGTATATCTTATAATATAAATAAACAATGAATATGATATAATGTAAAACATAAAATATACTAAATTGTGTGTTTTATGTTAGGGGTAGTTGTAACACCTCTGATTCGAGAAAATGGAAAAATATAGCTTTCCAGGATCTGGTGTCAGAACCAACGGAAGCCACCGACGGACCGTGTGTCAGACCACAGACTATAGGTGGGGTCCCGTGGGTCAGTCCCAGACTTAGGGAAAATTCAGGATCAAAAGGTGACACCTACGACCGTGAACCACAGTCCGTTGATGGACCCACAGACCGTAAGTTGGTTCCGTCATTGGGGTCCAAAGTTTGATGGTCTCTAATCCCACCCACGCACGGCCGACTAGTACGGTCCGTTGTTAGACCTTCGGACCAAAGGTATGGCCGTAGGTGAGGGTCAACAACTATTTAGAGGTAAATGGTTTTTGGGTCAACTTCAAACGGTCATATCTTTTAACACGAAATTAATTAGGTGGCCCATGAACTATAAAATTAAATATAATTGAATCCTCTTTCCAACGCCACTGAGTTTGCTAAAATTCAAGCTTAAAGTAAAAAGGATGCTCGTCTTAGTGAAGCCCTGTCAGGAAGACTATGAACCACGACCCTAGTCGATGGTCGGTAGTTCAAATTATGGCCTGTCAGTCCCTTAGTAGATGACCTTCGTCAGCTTTTAAGTCAGGGTCATTTTTATCCTTTCCCTATGCGTTGGGGCACATAAACTACGTCGTTTGTGCCTAAACTACGTCGTTTACTCCGTCTGAGCCTAATAACCTAGTCAGACATATCCATAACCCTCATTCTCCAAAAGTCATCCAAATTAGAACGAACAGAAGAAAAAGAGGCGCCAGTTTCTATCAAGAACAAGCAGCAGTGTTCTTCAAGTTTCTCCAAAGGATTTCTTTGTAGATTTCGTCGCCATGTATATGGGATTTTACTAATGAGTTCCTTTCATCCATTAGGTCCCTAGAATTCAGTCAGTTTCTTAATTCTACATAACTTGTTTAGCCTTAGGGTTTGTAAAACCTAGGAGAATTGTTGTGATTTCAGTTCTTATAGTATCCATAGTCTAAATAACATGTTTTCTTGGAAACGTTGCTTAATTCCTTGTATAAAACTCAGAACCCTAGTTTGTTTAAATTCTCTTAGTTCATGAATTATACTTGCTAGGTCAGTTAAATAAAAACTCATGCTTCAGATTTTGAATGTCACATTCTCATTATATAAATGTTGCATTCTCAGTTAGCATGTCAATATTTGGAGCTATTCAGTATTTAGTGCGTTTTAACTTCCTATGTATTCAGTTGGGAGTAGACTTAGCACCGAGTTTGACTAGGGTTCAAGGTACCGTCATTGTCCCAGAACTACGTGCGTGCGTAGGATTATATTTCCCCTTTGTTGGGCATCAGTATTACAAATCACGCCACAATCATGCCTTTATACCCCTGACAAGGTATATTGGGTCCTCTCAATGGGGCATATACATCGGACTCCACGTTTAGCTCACGTGGTTTATGTCGGTTAATAGTAGCTCCCACAATCAGACTCTTAGTGCATTTGACCAGGTTTTCATCATTTATATCAATATACAGTTCAGCATGTTATCTTCATGATTAGTGCTTGGTCATTGCATTCAGCTTAGCTTTTCAGATGGTAGATTTCGATATCATTCTAGGCATGGATTGGTTACATTCCTGTTATGCCTCAGACAATTATAGAACTAGGATCGTTCGGTTTCAGTTTCCAAACAAGCCAGTCTTAGAATGGAAGGGTAGTAGCTCAGTTCCTATAGGTCGGTTTATCTCTTGACTTAAGGCCAGAAAAAATGATTTCCAAAGGTTATGTCTATCATCTTGTTCGGGTTAAGGACTCAAACTCTGAAACCCCAACTCTTGAGTCAGTCCCGATAGTAAATGAGTTTCTAGAAGATTTTCCCGGAGTTTCTCCTGAAAAGGAAATCGAATTCGGAATAGATCTCCTTCCAGATACCCAGCCCATTTCGATTCCTCCTTGTAGAATGGCTCCAGTCGAGCTCAAGGAATTGAAAGAGCAGTTGAAAGACCTTCTAGATAAAGGCTTTATCAGGCCCATCATCTCTCCCTGGGGTGCTCCAGTGTTGTTCGTGCGAAAGAAAGACGGTTCTCTCAGAATGTTCATTCACTATCGTCAGTTGAACAAAGTCATATTCAAGAATAAGTATCCCATCCCTAGGATTGATGACTTGTTCGACCAACTTCAGCGTGCTAGTTGCTTTTCTAAGATAGACCTCCGGCTATCATCAACTCAGAGTCAGAGATAGTGACATTCCGAAGACAACCTTCAGAACTCGGTGTGGTCACTATGAATTTGTAGTTATTTCTTTTGGACTGACAAATGCTCCTGGAGCTTTCATGGATTTAATGAACATGGTGTTCAAACAATATTTGAACTTGTTCGTTATTGTCTTTATTGGTGATATCCTCATTTATTCTCGGAATGAGGAGGAGCATGCGACTCACTTGAGAGTTGTTCTGCAAACTCTCAAAGATCGCCAGTTATTTGCTAAGTTCAGCAAATGTGAATTTTGGTTACAGTCAGTCACTTTCCTTGGTCATATGGTATCTAGCGAAGGGATCCGAGTGGATTCTTAGAAAATTGAGGCAGTGAAACACTGGCCCAGACCCACCTCTCCAACAGATATCAGAAGTTTCTTGGGTTTGGCTGGTTATTACAGGAGATTTTTTGAAGGAATTTCATCAATAGCTTCCCCATTGACCAAGCTGACTAAGATGAAGGTCAAATTTCAGTGGTCAGAGGAGTGTGAGAAAAGCTTCTCAGAACTGAAGACTAGGTTGACTACAACTCCCGTCTTGACTATACTAGATGGTTCAGACGGTTATGTGATTTATTGTGATGGCTCTAGGGTCGGCCTAGGTTGTGTGTTAATGCAGCGAGGTAATTTCATAGCTTATCCTTCTAGATAACTTAAGGTCCATGAGAAGAATTACCTGACTCATGACCTCGAGCTTGCAGTCGTAGTATTTGCCCTAAAGATTTGGAGACACTACTTGTATGGTGTTCATGTTGATGTGTTCATAGATTATAAGAGCCTCCAATATGTGTTTACCCAGAAAAAGTTAAATCCTCATCAGAGAAGATGACTTGAATTCCTCAAAGACTATGACATGAATGTGCTTTACCATTCGAGTAAGGCCAATGTAGTGGCTGATGGTCTCACTAGACTGTCTATGGGTAGTGTAGCACATGTTGAGGAAGAAAAGAAAGAGTTAGCCAAAGATGTTCACCGGCTTGCTCGCTTAGGAGATTGCCTTACGGACATATCAAATGGTGGTGTGATAGTTCAAAATAGGTCAGAATCTTCATTGGTAGCGGAGGTTAAGGAAAATAAGGATAGTAATCCTATATTACTTCAGTTGAAAGGTGCAGTTCATCAGTAAAAAGTTGAGGTTTTTCCCCAAGGGGTACATGGTGTGCTTCGTTACCAGGGTCGCTTATGTGTTCCTTATGTGGGTGAGTTGAGGAAGCAGATCCTTATAGAAGTTCATAATTCCAGATATTCCATTCATCCAGGTGCCACTAAGATGTACCGTGATCTACGGGAAGTCTTTTGGTGGAACGACATGAAGAGTGATATCACAGATTTCGTGGCTAAGTGTCCTAACTGTCAACAGGTTAAGGTAGAACATCAGAAACCAGGAGGTATGACTCAAGAGATTATCATTCTTACATGGAAGTGGGAAGCGATAAACATGGACTTCATTATGGTTTTACCTCGTACTCACAGACAACATGACTCTATTTGGGTGATAGTGGACAGAGTCATGAAGTCCGCTTACTTCTTGGTTGTCAAGACTACAGATTCAGCAGAGGACTATGCCAAACTCTATATCAATGAGATATTCAGGTTGCATGGGGTTCCCTTGTCTATCATCTCAGATAGAGGTCCTCAGCTTACATCTCATTTTTGGAAATAATTCTAGAAAGGTCTTGTTACTCAGGTAAATCTCAGTACAACATTTCATCCACAGACGGATGGTCAGGCAGAGCATACCTTTCAGAACTTAGAGGACATGTTGAGAGCTTGCGTGATCGATTTCAAGGGTAGTTGGGATGATCACCTACCTCTCATAGAGTTCTAGTATAATAATAGCTTCCATTACAGTATTCAGATGGCCCCGTATGAGGCATTATATGGGCGTAGATGCACGTCCCCGATTGGTTGGTTCGAAGTAGGTGAAACATCCTTGTTTGGGACAGTTTTGGTTCATGAGGCTATGGAAAAAGTTCAGCTCATCATAGATAGACTAAAGACAGGTAAGAGTCGTCAAAAGTCCTATGCAAATGTGAGGAGAAGGGACATAGAGTTTGAAATTGATGATTGGGTCTTCCTGAAGGTGTCATCTATGAAGGGGATGATGAGATTTGGCAAGAAATGGAAGCTCAGTCCTAGATATGTAGGTCCTTACAGAATCCTGAAAAGGGTTGGTAATGTGGCTTATGAGTTAGAGTTGCCAGCAGAACTAGCGGCGGTTCATCCAGTCTTTCACATTTCCTTGTTGAAGAAGTGTGTGGGTGACCCGGCATCGATAGTACCATTACAGAGTGTGGCTGTGAAGGATAGTCTCACTTATGAAGATGTGCCAGTTGAAATTCTCGACCGTCAGGTTTGTAGGTTGAGAAATAAGAAAGTCGCTTCAGTAAAGGTTTTGTGGAGCAGTCAGTCCGTAGGGGGAGATACTTGGGAAGCAAAAGCAGCCATGATGGCCAAGTATCCTCACCTCTTTCCTTCTGATTTCGTTTCAGATTGAGGTAATAGTTCCTCTCCAGTCTCTTAGTTTACTCTTGTGTAATTTAGTCTCGGTATCTTGTTCCCTCAGTTATTCTTTCATTTCAGCAAATTTGCATGTTCATGGAACTCAGTTCAGTTAGATATCAGTTTCTAGTACCGAGTAATAGGGATTATAGCCCTTCCCGCCATACTCAGCTTGTTTAGACTTCATTTGAGGACGAATGTTCCCAGGGGGGGGAGATATTGTAACACCTCTGATTCGAGAAGATGGAAAAATACAGCTTTCCAAGATCTGGTGTCAGAACTAATGAAAGCCACCGACGGACCGTGTGTCAAACCACGGACCATAGGTGGAGTCCCGTGGTTCAGTCCCAGACTTGGGGAAAATTTAGGATCAAAAGCTGACACCTACGGCCGTGAACCATGGTCCGTAGGTTGGTTCCGTCATTGGGGTCAAAAGTTTGATGGTCTCTGATCCCACCCACGGCCGACCAGTATGGTTCGTGGTTGGACCTACGGATCGTAGGTGAGGGTCAGCAGCTATTTAGAGGAAAATAGTTGTTGGGTCAACTTCAAATGATCATATCTTTTTGCACAAAATGAATTAGGTGGCCCATGACCTATCAAATTAAAGATAGTTGAATCTTCTTTCCAACGCCATCGAATATTCTAAAATCCAATCTCAGAGTAAAAATTTATGCTTCTTTTAGTGAATTACTGTCGGGCAGACTATGAACCACAATTCCAGTCGACGGCCGGTAGTTCAAACGACGGCCCGTCTGTCCCGTAGTAGATGGCCTTCGTCAGTTTTTAAGTAAGGGTGGGTTTTGTCTTTTCCCTATGCATTGTGGCACTTAAACTACGTCGTTCGATGCCTAAACTACGTCGTTTTACTCAGTCTGAGCCTAATAACCTAGTCAGACATATCAAAAACCATCATTCTCCAAAAGTCATCCAAATTAGAATGAAAAGTAGAGAAAGAGGCGCCAGTTTCTTTCAAGAACAAGCAGTAGAGTTCTTCAAGTTACAGCCCAGAAATCCAAAGAATTTCTTCATAGATTTCATCACCAGGTATGTGGATTTTCACTAATGGGTTCCTTTCATCCACTAGGTCCCTAGAATTCAGTCAATTCCTTTATGCTACATAGCTTGTTTAGACTTAGGGTTTGTAAAATCTTGGAGAATTTTTGTGATTTCAGTTGCTATAGTATCCATAGTCTAGATAACATGTTTTCTAGGAAACGTTGCTTAATTCCTTTTATAAAACTCAGAACCCTAGTTTGTGTAAATTCTCTTAGTTCATGAATTATACTTTGCTAGGTCAGTTAAACAGAAAATCATGCTCCAAATTTCGAATGTCATATTATTAGTATATAAATGTTTCATTCTCAGTTAGCATGTCAGTATTTTGAGCTATTTAGTATTTGGTGAATTTTAGGTTCATATGTAATCAGTTGGGAGTAGACTTAGAACCGAGTTGGACTAGGCTTCAGCGTACCATCACAGTCAAAGAACTACGTGCCTGCGTAGGATTATAAGTCCCCTCTGTTGGGCATCAGTATTAGTGATCACGCCACAGTCATGCCTTTATACCCCTGGCAAGGTATATTGGGTCCTATCGATGGGGCGTATATATCGGACTCCACAATTAGCTCACGTGGTTTATGTCAGTTAATACTTGCTTCCACAATCAAACTCTTAGTGCATTTGACCAGGTATTCAGCATTTATATCAGTATACAGTTCAACATGTTATCTTCATGATTAGTACTTGGTCATTGCATTCAGCTTAGCTTTTCAGTTATGTTTCAGTATTTATATTCTTGCTCAGATTATGTCATTGCTCAGTTATGCTTTGTTCAGCTCATATATATTTCTTCAGCTTAGTATATATATCCTGCATGCTCAAAACATTTCAAGTACTAACGCATACTCTGCGCTACTCCCTTTCATGATGCAGGTTCATGTACTCAGCATCCAGGTCACACTTAGATCGATTCTCAGTCCACATTCAGCAGCTACGGTGGTGAGTCCTCATATTCCGAGGACAATAGCCATGCTTTCATTCTAGTCATTATTTTTTGCTTCAGTTTTGTTAGAGTTAGCTGGGGGCATGTCCCAGTAATTCAACTCAGTTAGAGGCTTTTTAGACATAGTAGTAGAGTCATCTTGAGTTGTGAAGTGATTGTTTCAGTTATCACTAAACTCTTAGTTTATTTCACTTATATTCAGACTACTTGGATTTTTCCCCATTTTCAGATATCAACTATTTTAGTTTCCGCATAGTTCATGTTTTACTTAGTTATTTTCAGTATGCTTATGATATGCCAGACTCAGGGTTAGCTTGGGGTAACTCGTGATCCTAGGTCCCGTGTTACGTCAAGGGGGTAGCCTCGGGGCATGGTAGTAGTATAGTAATTTAACATTTAAGTTAGGGAGTTCATGCTTTTAATGTAGTATAAGAGCATATATATATACATGATATAATAAGAATTATACATATGGAAATTAAGTATTCTGCAAAACCTTTTTATTTAACAAAAAATAAACGAGGTTTAGCGAAATTATTTTAAGTAGATTTAGTTCGAATACGAATGGTTTTTGGCACGTTTAATTTTCATTCAAGGTAGGTTATAACTTACTATTCTTTAGAATTAGCATGGGTGTACACTTATCATGTAATACATGTTAATGGTAAGGAGGAATATTGGGTTGATATAGTTATTGAGATGATTTGATGTTGTGATTGATAACACTCAAACTATCCATAAAAACTATTAACATAATAAGCGATTGTTGTCAATAAAAATACCCATCTAAGAGGAATTCTATCAAGAAATTAAGGTTGTAAATCAATTCATTTTCAGCAAGTAAGAACAATGGGTGGATGATTCCACGAAATTTAGGAAAGGGTTTTATTATCAAGAGTAACAACTAAACTATAACTTTAGAGATTCAAATAATTAGAAAGTAATCTCGGGGTGCAGAGATATTGATGTTATATAGGGGTAATTGTGTTGCTCCATAGTGCTAAATAATCATGGATAGGGCGAGTCATCTTCAATAACACTAATCTTCTTTCGATCTCATAATATCGATTCATTGAATCTACTTTCGGGCTAATCTATGTGAATTAAAATTCAACCCACTACCTTACGGAATCTCTCTTTCGAGCAGATTTAGGGTAATATAGATTCGACCCATACTTATCTTTCAAGCAACTCATGTACATTGAACCTAAATTGCATGCATTAGACTAATTACCCACTTCAATCAATCTCTTTCAAGCATCAATCGAAGATCTAAACTATGATCACGTTCTCAACCTGAGCCCATAAATCCATGCTAATTAGTACAAATCCATGAAAGAACAACAATAAAATAGAGCAAAACACAATACCCACTACATTAAATCACACACTATCCTATAACTGCAATCCTAAAGTTGGGGTTTTAGCCACCCATCACAAAAAGTAAAGAAATTATACCTATCATGCAGGAAGCCATTGATAAAATGAAATTAAGCAATTATAATCAAAACCCACTTGGATTTCAACTTCGAATTATCAAATTCAAGAGCTAATTTAAAAACTCCAAAACTAAAGATATTCTTCATAAGGTAAAATATTTCTCACTCTAAAAGAAAAAATCTCAACTAAAGACTTACTAAAAATTTTCTTCTAAAAGATCTCTTAAAATCTCTCTCCTTTGGGTTATTTATAGTTTCCCAAAATTGGGCCCAAATTCAGTGTGTGACGATGTTAGTCGGGCTCGCTAAGCTAATTCAGGGGATTATCGTTTGCTTCTTAGCTCGCCTTTCTCTTGCTTTAGGTTTCAGGTGTTTGAACCTCAGTCGGCTAACTCATTTTACTCGGTCTTTAACATTCGGTGGATCGTCGAATACCACATTTATTCACTATTTAAGCCTTCACTTTTCCTTCAAGTCCTGTCACCTTCGGTGATGGTCAACATGTTTTCCCTTTGCATCCGGCAAGTCACCGTTTCTATTTAAGTTCGACGATCTGCCTCAATTTATTAAAGTATTGAATACTGTCACTTTGGGCCAGGTCATGAGAGTTTAGCGATCCGCCCTTCTTATTAGGAGATCAATAATGTGGAGTTTACACTTCTTTCCATGTTTTTGGCCTTTCTTCCAAGTATTCATTCTTGCCTTGTCCCTTCGCCGTTATAGCTGCAAATCATCAAAATATCATTAGAAAAAGAAAAAAATTAGGCATTGAGGACACTAATTGTTAAACTAAATAGGCCTCAATGACAATAAATCTACCACTCATCAACACCCTCAACTTAAACTTTTACTTGTCCTCAAGTAAATCAAGAACATAATTAGTTCAACAAGGATGTCTACAATAGTTCTCACTGAGAGCTAATATGCAAGTGCCATTACAAGACTACTTTCAATCAAATGCAACAGTCAATCATAATCAAAAAGCTTTAAATGATGACTAGCTAGTATCAATTTAAGCTCAAGCTCACTATTGCTTCTTCACTTAGGCAACACCATGCTTAAACAAATGCATGCAAGTGCTCACACATCAGACCGATTACATGCTCTCACAAAGAAAATCAATAACGAAGTTAGGAATCACTACAGCTCTCGCTCTCCAGAAGAGAAATACATGCAAGCTTCATCCCATAGGGTTTGCCCATATTTTCCAATCGCCACACAACCTAGTTCATGAATGATCTCAAGGGTCTTTTAGGCTTGTAATAGGGATGAGGGTTAATGTATGGTCAATTTGGCTAAGTGACTTTACCTTTTCGAAGCATTGTTCAAATTATCTTCACCTCTTCTCAAGTTCTTTTCATTCTTTTAACTTGGAAACTCAGACTTCAACTTTTAAATCATCTTATTGGACACTCTTTTTATTTCATCACACCTTCTTTTTCATTTTGATTTTCAAATCTTTGCTCATCACATCTTCTTTTATAAGGAGGTTTTCCTTCTTTTTGTAACATATTTCAAAGTCGAGTCTCTCTTTTTCTTTCTTTTCCTTTTACTTGGTTTTCTTTCCTCCTTTGTTTCCAAACCCTGAACTTAGGATTTTGCCCTAAGTTAGCTTTTAAAAAAAATCGTTGCTTCAAAAAGGCTTTAAGGGTGAGAAGTTAGGGATAATTTGGCTCAAGAGGTTTCACAAGGTTGTCAACAAATGGTTTAGGCTCAAATGGTGTCAAGATTGTTGCACATCCTCACAAGGTGGTCACAAAAGGTATGGGAATTTGGGGTTTCTCTCAAAATGTGTGCCCAAGATCACTTCTTGCATTTACCAAAGTTAGACAATTGAACTAACAAGTCAAATTCTAGGATTCACAAGCATGATTTCAAGTAAGACCTCAGCACACAACGCACTTCAAACACAATCATTAAGCATATCCCGAGAAGATCAAAAGTTTACCTGCGATGTTCATTGTAAGGCTCACATTAAATTGCAGCTAGTCAACACAAAATTTAAAAAGATCATTCAAAAGTGCTGCGAAACTGATTTCTTCTTGCAATTTCAACACTAAACAAAATGCTTATCATGAGTACTATCCAAGACATCGATATAACACAATTGAACCTTGAACATTATCAATGCAAACTCAAACATTTCAAAGACTTCAAAACTCATGGAGAAAATGAAAATGGAGAGACAAAGTGAGCTAAACTATCAAACCACTATAATAAAACCAAAAATAACAAAAATAATACAGTTATCCAAAATTAAAACTAGAAGTGACAAAATACAATCAAAAGGGGAATACTAGCACAAATGCCCTTACCACACAAATATAAAAATAACAGTGTCCTCAATGCGGAATGAAATAAAGAGGAATCAATACCCGACACATCGATGAGAGGAATGCTGGAGTATGAAGAGACCTCACTGGTGTAAACTGTAGAGGTCTTCTCAAGGGATCTTTCCAATATAGCATGGATGATCATCTCCTCAAGATCCACATCTCCCAAAGCAATTTTCTACTCATCCTCCTCTCTCCAAATTTCCTCCTCATCCACCTCCTCGGCCAAAAAATCATCGGCCCTATCTTTATCTCTCTCAACACCAGCATTAACATCCACAATATAACCAACAACAACACTACCCACTCTAGGCTGCTTAGACACACACTATGAAATATCAACACTAGGTACAGAGACATGCACTGTCTTAGGCTTATCGGGCAAGGAAACCTCACCCCACAACCTGTCAACCCCAAATTGTCTACATCAACCATAAGAGTACCTATCTCAGCCCTCATCGCATTCAGAGCATATAAACAACACTTTTATCTTCTCTTGGGCTTTCATCGTTGCCATGAGAATGTCTAACCTTACCCAATGCAACTCTATAGTGGCCTCAAACTTAGTCAACCTATTTCTCAAGGGAGTTAAAATAGCCTTATTCACCCGATTAATCAATTTGGGCATATCCTTCTCCACCCTATCTACCCTCACATCCACAAATTAGGCAAGATTGGCCATTTGGTAGATCATGTCACTAGTAAAGGGAGTTAGGAGACAAGAGTGTGGACAGGTGCAACACCAACAGAAGTAGAGGTGGATGCACATTAGAGGGTTGGGGTGTATCGATTTCTCCACAGAAGGAGCGGATGGAGTGATCTCGGCCTCAATAGTGGCAAGATCAACCACGAGCGTAATGTTTTGTGGTTGCAGCTTTCTCCTAGCTGCATCATCCCATAAGTAGTCACCATCGATCCTCTGGATGTCATTTGATGAGGTGGTGGTAATCCTCATATCAGTCTTCCCTCGAAAGGGAACTCTTGCATCTTCACAGAGCTGTGTGATCAAGACCAGAAAGGGGAGAGAAGTCTTCTCTTATCTGGCCCTCAGCAACATTTCTTTAATAATAAGCCCACCAACATTGATCTCTGCCCTATCCATGATACTGCCAACTAGTACGGCCTTCGGAAGCTAGAGAATGGACTCATTTTGAGATGGCATGATATTACTACTGATGAATCTGAACCAATATCGTAGGTGATGTTTATATTTTTCTTTTCAATCTTTTCTCCCTCAGCTATCAATGGTGGAGAGATTTCGGAGATGAGAGGGGCCAACCATCCCTTCAATACCTATAAACCCTGATTTACCCGGAGCTTGTAATACCCATTGATGGTCCCTTTTGTGCCTGTAATCTGATTTATCTTTTCCGCGTGGAATTGCATAATCTTGCAATGATCTTTGACCTCTTCTAATGACTTGCATATTGTGCCCATCCTCTTCTTGGGCAAAGTTTCTGTATTAGCTACATAAACTCCCATACCAATTCCGGGACATAGGAAGGTCTGACTCTCGTGAACCTTTAAAAGACATGAAATTTCATCATATCCTAGATAGCTGGATACTCACCCATCACTCCGTCTGTGGAGAGTCATCTCTCCTCAAGGATTGTTCATTCTCCAACTACTTTGAGCCTATTGAGGGCCATTAGGGAGATGATTTAGAGAACACGGGAGGTGGGTGCCAGATATTGAGAAGACTGCACTAACTTGGACTGGATATTAGTCTTTTTTTAAACAACCACTTCCCTAGTTGCTTACTCTCACGCATCGAGGAGCGCAAAGTGGTTTGTTGTTGAGATGGCTCATTGATGACTATCCCTTTTTGCCTTTTTGGAGGATGAGGAGGAGAGAATTCTCTGTCAGATTCTGTATTAGAAGTACAACATGTTTCCCTTTTGTTTTAGCCATTTCTTGCAAGCCACAATCATTAAAATATAGAATCGGTGAAGGTTAGTTTAAATCAAACCCAAAAGAAAACATAGTTCAAAATCAAGTTCTGAGGCTCAGAGACTAGCAATGCAATTTTCCTAACAGGTTAGGCAAGCTCAGCTGAGCTCGCCGATGTTGATAGTGCATAATAATATTGAACTCAAGCATGATGAGCAGAGTCATCTCCAACTCGGCGAGGGGACAAAATTGATAGTACAAAATGTCATGACCCAAAGTATACCCTAGACGTGACATGGCGTATAAGATCTCGAGAGGCCCCATACAAGCCACTTAGCATGCATCATACAAGATCATAGAAAAATCAAGAGATTTTAAAAGACAATTTTGAAACATAGAGTTTTATAAAATGAAGAGGAAAACTAACCAATTCTCAAATGCCATCTAGTACATAAGAAGTGCTGAGGACGTAACCCACACATCAAGTTCGAAAGTGAAATATAAAGATACAATGAAGTAAAGGCTTGATCCTCGGAACATGAGGACTCACCAATCTTCAATCTTCTACTAATAGATCCTTAGTCATGAAGATACAAGATAGTAGCGTCGGACCCTACATTAGTGAAACAATGTGCAAGAGTATGTGTTAGTACAAAAATGTACTAAGTATGATAGCAATGCATAAGAGTATGAAATCATGCTAAAAAGGACATTTTCATGATATGCAAAGACCAAGTTGAAACATAAGATAAGAAGTTAGAAAACATAATCGTAATCATGGTCAATGCAAGTTAAATTTCCTTTTAAAACACATGAGAGATACTTTAAAGGTAACATTGGTTCATCATTGTGGGAAGTATCCTTAACCAACATAGAGACCATGCGAGCTATTACATGGAACCCCGGTGTCTCCCACACCGAAAAGGGTTGTCCTACTTGCAAAGGTAGAACAATGAATCTGAGCTAAAGTGGATCCACTAGCTAATGTCTATCTAGATAATCATCCTATGGGGGCACATAGGTAAGGGATAAGGAGATTGCTACTAGAAACTCAGCCTCAACTCGGGAAAGCTTCCATCCCTATATCCTCTCGGTGCTAAGCATAAATTTCACGAAGTAGTTATTAATCTTAACTTGTCTTATCTTTAAAAGACATGGGTAGTCGCGACTTGTATTATCATAGGATAGCTCCTTAGATCATGCATGAGAAAGCCTTTCACCGTCCATGATCTTTTCATAATATATTTTAAGGCCCATAGTCATTAACTTCATACTAGAAATGCCCCTTATACTAATGGAAATAGTTTTAAAATCGTGGTCTTTAATAATTGATGGCTTATCCGGATACCATACTAATCAAGACCTAATTTAGAAAATAGCCCGAAAAGTATTCAGGGAAAATCTATATGTCATTCATGTCATGTGTCCAAGCTTCATAGAACATATAGACACTCTCATCTATAAGCTTATTTGAGTCATAAACATACTTTCATGAACATGCATTCTTTTCAATAATTCATAAGCTTCATCATGTTTCCAAAGTCAAAGCATCTTTAAATTCATTTACATCTATTTCATAAATAGAAGGCATGCATATTTTCATAAATTCATCTTTCATAGTTCAAGACCCACATTATATCGCCATAGCTTAGAAAACATGGGTTATGCATGGGTTCATAGGAAATCAACTTAAAAACATGCAATTACTTCAATTCATGCATAAAAAGTCATAAAACAATCAATTGAATCAACATTGAAAGGAACCTATGACATGGACGAAAACCCTAGCTTCAATTGGAGATTCTAGCTTTACAAAATTGGAGAATTTAAGGGCCCCGTGGAGGAAAGGACTCCATAGGTGAATACTATCATACCTTGATGCCAAAAGCTTGGAAGCAATGGAGGATTTGGAGGCTTGATCTTGAAACCCTAGCTCCATTCTTCAACTTCCGAAGAGAGATATATTTGAGAGGAGGAGCTTGATCTTCTTTTGAGAATTTGAGAGAATGAATTGAGTTTGGGTGATTTGGTGGTTTAAAATCATGATATAGGGCTTTGGGTAGAAATAAAAATGACATAGTATTGAGTTAAAACAATTAAGAAAAGACCCTACAACCCCTGACTTAAAAGGGCCGAATTGGGTCACTGGAAGCCCAAAATGGGTCGTCATCAGCACCATGGCCTGTCAAACGGGTCGTGAAGAAATCTTTTCCTGACAGGGCTTTACTATTTTAGGCATAACTTCTTACTCCGAGCTTGGAATTAAGAAATCTCGGCGGAGTTGGAACGAGAACTCAGAGAGGTAAATTTGATTGGTCATGAGCCACCTAATTCATTTTGTGCTAAAAAATATGATCGTTTCAAGTTGACCCTAAACTCTAAATCTAATCAGCCCCGCTTAACGAACGACTTCACTGTCGGTGTGAAGCTTAACGGACCGTTTTGACACCTGTAGTCCTTGACCAGTGGCTAAGGGAGAACCCCCTTCAGATTGGCCAACTTGACGACTACTTTGACAGCCCCTCAACCTCACCACGGGCCGTGTAGGTGTCCATCAAAGTGAAGCCTGCATGGGGCAAGTTCTGTAAACCTACCACGAGCCCCTTAACGGACCGTGGTCCCCTTCACAGTCCGTCTGGGGCTTCGTGGAGGGTTCTATGGTACACTTTTTAGGCTTGTGAGTTTCCCACTTGACCCATTTCTAGCCTTTCTCGAATCCGAGGTGTTACACAAAATTTAAAAGAACATACATATATGGCAATGTCCACTCCCACTTGGCAATACGTCGAGTGGATTTTGACGAACTAAGACAAGCCCGCAGAATGGAACAGTACCCAAGTCACAAATTCAAAAAAGAAAGGTGGTCTAGGGCTTGTTCAGTGATTTGCCTAACTACCTTGGTGAGCTAAGACAAGCCCACCGAACAGGTAGTGTTCAATCCAGTGCCTATATTCACAAATTCAATAACAATATGCAACAATGCCCAATTCTTTTTAATTTTCACAATCTACCCACATGCTTTTCTACTCATAGGTACTCAGACTTCCCCCATATATAACAAAGTATTACCCAAAATGATGATGTTCCCTTAATAAAGTCGTCACTCTATCTATTATTGGGCAAATTGAGGTCATCATGGCAATAATGGGCTAATCAGACTTCACCAATGTTCATTGCAACCAAGACCCAGTACATATGAGGGTTCAATTCCAAATTTTAACCAACACAACCAATTTTAGCAATTTTGGGCACAAACTCAACTATCCATCTCATGGGCACAGTTCAATATGATCTATTTAGCATTACTCATACAAATTAAAAAGTCATATAGGAATATTAACAACAAGCCCATATAATAGTAACAACTTTTCACACAAATAACAGGATAGAAATCGAAAGCCAACCTCTAAGATAGTAGCAAGGTGCAAAATTAGGATCGAGATGCAAGCAATCCAAAGCACTCCGAGCAAGTGAAATCATGCAATGGAGGAACTCAAACACTCAAACAAAGAGATGAAAGAATTTCTTTTTGAACTTGAAAAAACTCTTGGCCTAATTAAATCAGATCCACTCAGTGGGCTATGACTAACGTCATCGAATGAATTCGATGAATCGCAGAATAAGCTAAAGCTCACTGATGAGGCCTGAATGGGTACGAAACCTGAAGGCTTATTTGGTGAACTCAACAGAGTGTGCTTAGTGAACTTTGCCGAATTTCCAATTGGAGCTCAGATCACCTAAGTTGACCATACACTTTTTCAATTTTTTCGAAGGCGGACATGAAGATGTTTGGTCAATACATTCGGTGGATCTCCAACATAGTCTTGGCATCTCCTAAATAACTTTTCGCACATTTTGACTTCTTTTCTACCTGCACTCACAACACACGTTATTGAAAGTTATTAAATAAACTTGGTTTGCCTCCCAAGAAGAACCTTATTTAACGGCGTGACATGACATAGTTCTCACTTAATCAATAATCATTTTTGGGATTTGGGACGGTGTCACTAGGTAGCGCTCCTTTTTGTCTTGGATTGAGATGAGTGGAGAGTTCACACAGCTGAGTTTTGAGCTATTTGATTGACACTTAATGAGAGGTCACTGTTTGTGTTAAGGTGGGGAAATCATTTATTAAATCCTTCAACACCTTGTCAGACCCTTCAACCTTGTTGAAGATCGTAGTGAGCATTTATTTAGTGCGGTTTACCTCAAGTCCAACCAGTTCCTTTGCCTTGGATGATCATGAAGAGGGACGTATCTATCTTTTTCAGCCTCCCGGTCTCTCCAATTTCAATCTTTACAATCTTTCCAACTGTTAACTCACTTCTTATTTCAATCTTCGTTACCACCTTATCGTTAGTAGTTTGGGTGAGAACCCCCCATATGATTTCCCATGTATTATATTTCCTCATTATATAATGCCTCAAATTTGGTATCACCTGGGTATTGTCCAATGCTTTTACCAACTCCATTCACATCTTTAAGTCCACCTCCCATGACATGCTTAGACAACAAATCAAGTTGGGTCATCATTTTGACGATGTCTTCGTCTCGATCATGGTCCTTTCCAAATTATTCTTTGTTCATGCTTAATTGTAAATGAGACACTTGGTCCTCTCTAGTGTGTCATGCTCGGTTCACTTTTGTCATGTCCTCTAGTAACATCGTTGCTATGTCAAACAGTTGTCGCATCAGCCCACCTTGAATAAGTTGATCAAGCAAGCCTTTATTGACTAAATCAAGACTGCAATAAAAGTAATGCAGTAGCAAATTTTCCGTAAGAACATGTGTTAGACATTATAGAAGTAATTTCTGGAACCGCAATCATGTCTCATGCAGAGGGTCACCTACTATTCTTATAAAATTTGGATGTTGTTCCTGAGATTCACCATTTTCAAAGGAGGAAAGAATCTCTCGAGGAAAGCTTCAGTGAAATCCTCCGATGAAGTGATAGAATCATTTGACAATTCAGTCAACCATCGTGTAGCTTCACTCGTCAAAAAGAGCAGAAACAATCTTAACCTTATGGACTCTTGTGAGATGTTCTTGAACATGAACGGTCCACATACATCCACAAAATTTTGAAGGTATTCATGAGGATCCTCATGAGATAATACCCTAAATATTCCTCTCATTTGGAGAAGTTGTAGCATTGTTTCATTACATGAAAAACTACCCTATCCGTTAAGGGGTTAACCAGATGGCTCCCCTGGTTTGAATGATGCTCACCTTCATATCATTTAAATCACCCATATTTTCATTCTGCATGTAGTGACTATCATTATCACTACCGTGGTTACTCATGTTTAATACCTGCAAATCAGCAAACTACAATACCAAGAAAAACAATCTACTACAACTAAATAAATTTACAAGCTAATTTCTAAAATGGAATTCTTAGCCATCACTCTACGGCAACGGTGTCATTTTTTGATAATGCTCAAACTATCCTAAAAAACCATTAAGAAAATAAGTGATTGTTGTCAATAAAAATACCCAACTAAGAGTCGGGGTCGAATTCCACATGGAGTGATATAGTGCAAGGAATTGTATCTAGAAATTAAGGTTGTAAATCAGTTCATTTGCAGCACGCAAGAACAGTGAGTGGTTTATTCCACCAAATTTACGAAAGGGTATTGTTATCAAGAGTCACAATCAAACTAAAACTTTTGAGATTCAAACAATTAGAAAGCAATCTAGGGGTGTAGGGATTGGAATTGATGTCATATAGGGCTAATTGTGTTGCTCAATAGTGCTAAATAATCATTGATAGGTTGGGTCATCTTTAATGACCCTAATCTTCTTTCGATATGATAATACCAATTCATAGAATCTTCTTTCGGTCTCATCTATGGGAATTACAATTCAACCCACTTCCTTACGAAATCTCTCTTTCGAGCAGAATTGGGGAAAAATATATCTGACCCATAACTTATCTTTCAAGTAACTCATGGACATCAAACCTATATTGCATACATTAGACTAGTTACCCACTTCAATCAATTTCTTTCAAGCATCAATCGAAGATCTAAACTAGAATTATGTTTGCAATCTTAAACCATAAAATTAATCCCATGCTAATTAGTCCAAATACATGAATGAACAATAATAAAACAGAGCAAAACACAATAGCCACTACATTATTTCAACACCCAATCTCATAATTTCGCCCATAGAGTTGGGGTATTAGCCACCCATCACGAAAAGTAATGAAATTATACCTATACTGCAGGTAGCCACCGATGTGATGAAATTAAAAAATTATAATCAATACCAACTTGGATTTCAACTTCAAATTGTTAAATTCAAGAGTTATGTTAAAAACCCCAAAGCTAAAGATGTCCTTTACAAGGTAAAATATTTATCACTCGGAAAAGGAAAACTCTCAACTGAAGACTCACTAAAAATATTTTCTAATGTATGATTACTGAATACTTCTTTTTTAGAAAATATCATTTAATTTTAGCGATATAGTATAAAATATGTTAAGGAAAATAGTTTTTGACCTGGAAACCAACCTCGATAATGGATCTGGCATCCGACCCCAACACACAGATTAAAAAACCTGACCCCGACCCCGACCCCGACCCCAACCTGAGACCGACCCTGACTCGAGACCTCAACTTTGAATCTATATATGACTCTACCCCCAACCCGAGACTTGAACACAAACCCAACCCTGACACGAGACCAAACATATACCTTGACCCGAGACTCCAAACCCCGAAACTCGATCCCCAATCCAAACCCAAAAACATCAACCTCAACCCCGACTATAGATCTGTCCCTAACGCCAACCCAAACTTAAGATTCAACCTCAACCCCGACCCTAACAACTAGTCAAGACTCCACCTTGACCCAACCTTCAACTTAAGACCCAACCTCGTCCTCGACTCGAGACCCAACTCTGACTCCAACATGACCCCAATCCTAATCCAAAACTCGATCCTGACCCTGATCCCAACCTGAGACCTGACCCCAACCCCAACCCTAACTTGAGACCCGACCCTAATCCCAAACATGACTCGAGACACAACTCTTTCTCTGACCCAAACCTCATTGCAACCCTAAATTGTGACCCAACCCCAAGCCCAACCTTAGACCGGACAACGACCAGAGGCTCGATACCAACTTAAGAGCTGAACCAGACCAAAGATCCTACCCAAGCCCAAGACTAAACTTGACCTTAACCCTGACTCGATACCTTACCTCGACCTAAGACCCTACCCCTGATCTCGACCTTCATCCTTGAGATCCAAACCAAACCCCAACCTCAACCCTAGACCTGACCTCGACCTGAGATCCTGAACTCGACACCTGACCCTTACCTTGTGTAACACCTCAGATCTCAAAATGAAGAAAATCCTAGTTTTTAGAAAACTAGTACCAGTAGCAACAGAACCACATATGGACCGTATGTGGGGTTCCGTTGCTAAGGTCCAAATTTTGATGGTCTCTAATCCCACCCACGGTCTACCGGTATGGGTCCGTGGTTGGACCTACGGACCGTAGGTGAGGGTCAACAGCCAATTGGAGGACAATGGTTGTTTGTTCAACTTCAAACGATTTTTTATTTTAGCACAAAATGAATTAGGTGGCCCATGACCTATAAAATTAAAGATAATTGAATCATCTTTCCAACGCCACTGAGTTTGCTAAAATCCAAGCTTGGAGTAAATATTTATGCTCGTTTTAGTGAAGCCTTGTGAGGCAGAGCATGGACGACGATTCCAAACGACGGTTGGTAGTTCAAACGATGGTCCCCCCGTCCTGTAGTTGATGGTGGTCGTCAGTTTTAAGTCAGGGTCGTTTTGGTCCTTTTCTCTATGCATTAGGCACTTAAACTACGTCGTTTGATGCCTAAACTACATCATTTTACCCAGTCAAAGCCTAATAACGTAGTCAGAATTACCCAAAACCCTCATTCTCCAAAAGAATCATCCAAATTAGAACGAAAAGAAGAGAAAGAGGTGCCTGTTTCTTTCAAGAAAAAGCAGCAGTGTTCTTCAAGTTTCAGCCCCGAAATACAAAGGATTTCTCCATAGATTTCGTCACTAGATATGTTGGATTTCACTAGTGGATTCCTTTCATCCACTAAGTCCTTAAAATTCAATCAGTTCCTTGATTCTCCATATCTTGTTTAGACCTAGGGTTTCTAAAACCTTGGAGATTTGTTGTGATTTAGTTGTTGTAGTATCCTTAATCAAAATAGCATGTTTCTAAGGAAGTTTGCTTAATTCATTGTATAAAAACTCAGAACCCTAGTTTGTGTAAATTCTCTTAGTTCATGAATTATACTTGCTAGGTCAGTTAAACAGAAAATCATGCTCCAGATTTCGAATGTCACATTCTCAGTATATAAATGTTGCATTCTCAGTTAGGATGTCAGTATTTTGAGCTATTCAGTATTTAGTGCATTTTAGCTTCATATGTATTTAGTTGGGAGTAAATTGGCACCGAGTTGGACTAGGGTTCAGCATACCCTCATTGTCCCAGAACTACGTGCCCTAGTAGGATTATAAGTCTCCTCTGTTGGGAATCATTATTAGTGATAACACCAATTATGCCTTTATACACCTGGCAAGGTATATTGGGTCCTCTCGATTGGGCGTATACATCGGACTCCACGTTTAGCTCACGTGGTTTATATCGGTTAATAGTAGCTTCCACAGGTAGACTCTTAGTGCATTTGACCAGGTTTTCAGTATATACTTCAGCATTCAGTTCAGCATGTTATTTTCTTGATTAGTACTTGGTCATTGCATTCATCTTTGCTTTTCAGTTATGTTTCACTATTTACATTCTTGCTCAGTTTATGTCATTGTTCAGTTATCTTTGTTCAACTTATATATATTTGTTCAGCTTAATATCTATATCTTGCATGCTTAGCACATTCCAAGTACGGACGCATACTCTAGGTTCAGGTACTCAGCATCCAGATCACGCTTAGATCGATTCTCGATCCGCATTCAACAGCTTCAGTGGTGAGTCCTCATATTCCGAGGACAATAGACATGCTCTCATTTTAGTTTTTACATTCAATTTTCAGTTTTGTTAGAGTTAGCTGGGGGGGCATGTCCCAGCAACACAATTGTAAATAAAATTCATGGTGAAAATTAACAAAATATCATAAAAATGGTGGCTATTCATTAAACTAAAGTATAAAATGAAATTCTTTAATGTGTCGATTGATTGAAGGGATTAACTTGTTTATCTTAGTACAAATTTTGTGATTTTATATATATATATATATATATATATCATATTTAGTTGTAGGTGATTTCTAACATTAGTACTATCTTCATTTCAATTTAATTGTCTGATTTTAACTTGATATGATGTTTTAAAATTTAAATAAGACATCTTAATCCAATGGTCTTAAAGTAGAGATATGTTGAATGTACCAAATTTTTCTTGTGCCATAAACGATTCATGTGGAAACTGGATTTAAAAGTTGCCAAAAAATTAAATAGACATTTTTTAAACAGGCTAAAAATAAAAGTGAGATAAAAAAATTAAAACGAGAGGAGTATTATTTTTATATCAAAAACTTGTGGTATCACTTATTTCGTATACAAAAGTTTGCCTTGAAATAATCCAGATTTGGAAACCAAATGACAACTAAGAAAATTACAGGATAGGTATAAGATTAAAAAAATAGTGGTGACAACCCCCCTCCTCTTTTAAGTTACCTTCTTCATACCACACATGACTCATCAATTCAATCATAGATCATACGACATAAACAAAAGGTCAAACAAAGAACGAGAAAAATATGAATTCTTTTTAGTGATGAAGAAATTAAATAGATAGCGCAAATGCATACTTAAATTTTTAAATCAACCAGTTACCCCTTTTGGTAAGATGAGCCTTGAATCTCCTTTCCTACAAAGAGTTTCATGTTGATTCAACACATGTTGAGAAATTTCCTTCATCTCTAACTTTTTCTAGCAGATGATGCCTAGGGGGTTGTGGCTGAAATCTGCTAGACAAAGTTGTAGATGAAGGCAATTGCTTGAAATATATTGAATCAACGAGAGACACTTTTATAGGAAAGACTTGTTGTTGTTGGGAAATTGCCAAGATTGTAGTAGAACCCTCTTGTTGCTGATTTTTTCCTTGCACTTTTGTGACGTTAATATTCATCATTTTTGAAAGAGGAGGAGTGTATATAAAGGGGGGCGGGGCAAGTAGATGAGGCAGGGGGTGGGGGTTGGAGTCTGAGGCAACTTTGCTTTTACTCTTATTTTTTGATGTATTAGAAAATAGTGTATTTTTTTATGTGGCACTAGTGCATTTATTATTTACACTAATAAGAAGAAAATATATTGATAAATCACAAATCCTCATCATGATATTTTTTTCTTTGCATAAAACCCCTAAACTTACAATATGTTATTCAGAAAACCTTACATTATTGGTAATTTTAATAACCTCTCTAACATTAGCTATTGATAGTCTTTACGCTAGAAGATATCGTCCTAAGAGTGTGAAATACACTCACCAGTCACGTAGAGATTTATTCACTTGATATTGTTAGAAATAATTTTAATTTTTTGTTACGTTGAGTTCATCATTTTGGGGAGAGAAGTATATATATAGGGCGGGGGGGGGGGGTAGAAGAGGCAGGGTGTTCAGTTTGAGGTCAACTTTGCTTTTATTCTTATTTTGGATGTATTAGAAAATATATTTGTCTGTTTTACTTTATTTCTTTATGGGGAATTGGCGCATTTATTGTTTATACTATTAAGAAGAAAGTATATTCTTTAATCACAAATCTTCATCATGATATTTTTCTTGGCATAAAATCCCTAAATTAAATGTGTTTTATTCAGAACTCTTAAATTATTAGTAATTTTCATTGCCTCTCGAAATTTTAGTATTTGATAATCTTTACTAGAGAATATATTGTCGTAAGAGTGTAAAATATACTCGTCTATCACGTAAAGATTTTGTTCACTTGACATTTTTAGAGAATAATTTTATTTTTAATTTTTTTAACCTTATATATATATATATATATATATATAAGAATTCTACAAATGGAACTTCATTATCTTGCAAACCTATTAATTTAACTAAAAATAATGGTGGTTTAACTAAATAATTTTTAATACATTTAGTCCAAATACTGATGGTTTGTGGCACGTTTTCTTGTCATTCAAGGTAGGTAATAGCTTACTATTCTTTAGAATTAGCTTGGGTTTGACCTTATCATGTGATGCATGTTAATGGTAAGAAGGAATATTAGGTTGATATAGTTATTGTGATGATTTGATTTTGGGATACATGATTCAGGCTTTATACTGATGAATGACTCAAGAATTGAAAGTATTACCTTGTACAATGTATTTTATTTGTTGCATATATATTCATCTTAAATTGTGATCATACATATACATCCCACATGCACCTCGACTCCTAGGATGCCATTGTGGACAAGGTTTATATCGTTAGGCATTATAATGAACCTCTAGCTTAGTTTCCTCATTTTTCCATAACTCCAGTGTTTAGATCATTAATATAGCTTTGGAACTGACCGGACGGTCACCAGGAAATTTGTTTTGATTTTTATGCAAGTTTTCCTATTTTTTATCGGATTTTTATGCAAGTTTTCCTAAAGTTTAGATAGTTATCTTCGGTCAAAACTTTAGGTGAACAACCACGTCTAGAGTTCTTGCGACACGTGGTGTCCAAGGAAATATTATAGTAGACCTGGCAAAGATTATTACAGTTCGTGATTGGGCTAGGCCCACTTTGGTTTTAGAGATTTAGAGTTTTATTGGGTTGGCATGCTACTATAGATTATTTGTTGAAGTTTTCTTCTTCGTAGCAGCATTCTTGACTAGGCTGAATAGATAGGATGTTCTTTTGAGTGGTCATACGAGTGTGAGGTGAGCTTTTTGACGCTCAAGGAGTTGCTCACTTTAGCTCCTATTCTAACTCTTCTAGTTGAGGGCGAGGGATGCTCGATGTATTATGAAACATCATGTATTGGATTGGATTGTTTTTTGATGCACTAGGGTTGTGTTATGGCATATGCCTCGGGGAAGCTTAAGGTGCACGAGCGTAAGTACCCCACTTATGACTTGGAGTTGGTGACGCTAGTTTTTGCGTTTAAGATTTGGAGCATTACTGATATGGAGTTCTTTGTACAATTTTCATAGATCACCAGAGTCTTACCCATTCAGTATTTTTTTAGTTCTGAGAGATTAGCCCTTATTTAAATCTGGTAGGTGGTTCATCTTCATTGGGTGTCAATGTTTATTATATTTGATAGAGGTTCGCAATTAACTTTATGTTTTGGATGACCTTCTAGGAAAAGTTGGGTACTCAGGTGGATTGTAGCACAACATTTCGCTGATAGACCAACAGGCAGTCAATCCAGACTATTTAGGTTTTGGATGATATGTTTGAAGCTTGTGTGTTTGACCTTGGAGACCAGTAGGATCAGTTCCTGGTCTTCGCAGAGTTTGCTTATAATAATAGCTATCATTTGAGTATTCAGAAGGCCCTATTCAAGGCGTTGCATGGTAGGCATTGTGGATCTCCGGTTGGTTGGTTTGAGGTTTCGAAGCCTATTCCATGTTGTAAAAACATGCTTTAGGAGACATTGGTTAGAGTTCATGTGATTTAGGACTGACAACTAGAAGATCAGAGCAGGAAAAATAGTTATGATAATCATAGGTGTTGTCTATTGAGTTATGGTTTTGGCCACTGTGTGTTCCTCTAAGTGTTGTAAATGAAGGTCATGATGGGATTATCAAGGAGGGGCAAGCTTAGACTCAGGTCCATTGGACCATTTGAGATCCTGTGGGCGGTTGGAGATGTGGCTTATGAGTTGGATTTTCTTAGCGTCAAGTACATTGGACCATTTTAGATCCTTTGGGCTATTGGATTATATGTTTGCTTTACAGCCCAACAAGCCCTTGAATCTAGGTGAAAACTTCACAACAAGTATTGCATTGATAAAACCAAACATGTGTGGGCCTCGTTATTATTGCCATGACTAGCCATTCTCCTTTTTTTTTGACTACTACATTATTTCTAAAGGATTTTATTTTAAAAAATTCATAAGTTGTCATGACCCAAAATGTTTGGGGTTGTAATTTTAACTACCCACCCCAAACATTGGTAGGTAAGCCAAAAACTCGTACACAATAGAATAATAATAAAATAAAAAGTAAAGTAAAATAGACAACAAATAGCTACAATTCAAGATTCACCCTCATAGTATATAAAAAACCGTACACTCTATAAAACCCAAAATTCTTTATCACATGCACAATAGCTTCTAATATAAGAAACTCTCAATAAGAATGATACATCAACGTCCAACGAATAAAAGAACAACGAAAAAGGATTAAAGGAAAACGGGTAAATCTCCAAAGATTGGAACTCACCCCAAATTTGAAAGTAATGACCATGTACGGAAATAAGGGACTGCACTGGAGACTCTAATTACTATGAACTGCATAAGAAAATATGCAGAAGTTGTAGAGTGGGTACAAATCACTAGTACTAAATCGAATAAAGAATGCTAAATTAAACCCTGCAGGCAGAAAAGTCTCAGCAAACCTATAATATAGACAGTAGTGATACTTCAAAACAAAAAAATGTAAATGAATGGTGTAGTTCCATGATATACAATGAAATGCAAAGGCAAACTCCAATCGATACACACCCCTTCCATAGTGGCATGCGGGAAGGAGAGACTCATGATGGACTTATGTGTTCGATATATTCCCCGCTCAGAACCTTTTTCAGCTAGTGAAAACCATCCTATCTTTCAAGATCCATACACCGCCCGGACTTGGACCCATGACAAAATTAATGTTTTCTTTTCAAAAGAACAATTTCCTTCCACAATAACATGCATGTGATCTATTATAATAACTATATAAGTGTGATAAAAAAATAAGGTGACCATTGATGCAATATATAGAAACATAATGTGTTTTTCAACTTAGAAGCAAAGGCTAAAAGACTCCAGGAAAATTCTAAATCTTGCCCGAAGGAATAACTTTTTTGTCAGAACCATTACCTTCCATATTGTTCCCATCAAGGGAAATTAACCTCTAATATGTTATAAAATGCATGAAACAGCCTAAAACACAATGTACAAGGAAATGCTCCAAATTCTCTAGCCATTCATGATCGTATAACCCCAAATCGAGCATCACAACTTCAACTCATCTCTATAACTATTTTGATACAATATTTATTGCACCCATAACTTGATTTACACGATAAGTTTCCACCCAAGATAAGACTAAAGAAGAGTAATGTATAACCTATGCTGAAGCTGAACTGCAAGCCATAAATGGTCATAATATCCTTCCCCTTTTGAATGGCATCGGAACACTCCCATCAATGTGTCACGACCCGAGCCTACACCCTGGACGTGGCCGGCACTCGAGAACCATTGCTGGTCCCCAAGCGAACCCTCATCCTGGCTGACTACAAGCGGAAGACTAACTCAAGCATACAAAAGCTTAAAAACTGAATAAAAAG